>JAIFZK010000004.1:11102500-11110000 GCA_027481765.1 Tenualosa thibaudeaui | reverse complement strand
TCAGAGGAAGAAATTGTGTTTTTTATCACCTCAACAAAAGAAACTGGCAAGTGTAAATTGGTTAAAATACCCAAGGATTGTATTACTGGAAAGGCAGACACTGTAGATGTAGTGGACCATGTTTAACAGTGTTTGACTTCACTCTTGGCCGTCATATGGGAAAGTCAATGCACAGTGTCCTTACATGGTGTGACTTACCACACACACACACACACACACACACATACACACACACAAAGACACACACACAGGAAAAAGAGCCTTAGTGTCTTAGTATGAGAGCCTTAGTGTCTTAGTATGAGAGTCTTAGAGTCTTAGTATGGCTTCGAGCCTCAGTAATCTGAAATGAATGTTTTCTTATTGTGTGTGTGTGTGTGTGTCTTGCAACAGAATCGTGGTTCTCCTGGATTCTTCATGTCCCTGAGCCTTTTCTTCTCCAGATGTCACGTAATCAAAGATGTCACCACTGACCTTTCAGATGGAAAAGTCCGGCAAAAAACCCCACACACAAACACACACACACACGCATGCACACACACAGACACACACACACACTCAAACACAAAAAGGCTACAAACATCTCATCCACTGACATACACACAGACACACACACACACACACGCACACACACACACACACATACACACAAATACTACACACATCTCATCCACTGGCACACACACACACACAGAAACTCAAAGAAAAAGAGGACCAGCAAAGACTACTAACTGGGACACCCAACAACAACAAATGAACTTTAATGGCAAAACTCATAGTCTCTGTGCCCTCAGCGGGGACAGTGGACAAATGTGCTGTTAAAATAAAACGCCTGCATCATTTTCGACTTTTCTCAGGCAACACTTCTCTGGCAACGCAACACTCACTGATAACCCTCCCCTCTGCAGACTCGCTCTTGATGGCTCACAAGTATGTGTGGTCAGAGACACTATGTCTCTTTGATTGACCCCCTGGGTTGCTGTTATGAAGACTGATAATCATTGCGCTGAAGCGATAATGGAGTTAGCCATACTTTTTCATGTGCCGCACAGGTGAAAGGCAGAGAGGGGGAAGAAGAGTGGAGGAGATGAGGAGGGGAGCAGAGGAGGAGAGGAGAAAAAAGAGGAGGAGAAAAGAGGGAGAGAGGAGAGGAGGAAAGGAGGAGAGAGACGAAGAGAGAGAAGAGAGGGATAAAGGAGGAGAGGAGTGACTGCAATGGCGGGGGGCGGGGGAGTTAGAAGTTAACCTTCAGAGTGGCCCCCATCGCAACAGTCCAGTGGCGTCTGGGTCGGGGAGTTTTGAGTGATGGCGAACAGAATGGCTTTTTAATGACTACTCATCTGACATTAAGCTCATTTTTTGAAGGAAAGCAGAAGAACCTCACATCCACTCTCTCTCTCTCTCTCTCTCTCTCTCTCTATATATATATATATATATAATCACACATGCACAAAAGGCAATGTTTATCTTATCTTAATATTTATGTTAATCACCAATTATGATCCCCCTCCCCCTCAAACATACACACACACACACACACACTATGAGTGACTGCAAAGCATCATTAGCGAATCACTCTCCTCAGAGATAAGATGAACTCTGCGTTTGTCTGTCAGGGGGCAGCTGTTTTGCTAGCAGGCCCATCTCAGCATGTCAGCCTCTGGGTGAGAGGTCACCAAACCTCCCAGCTTTGAAGCCTGAGATGGGTCTTGAGGTAACATGGGGGAGAGCGTTAAGATAGCCGGCGGCTTAGCTCCAAAGAACCCAGACTGCAACCCCACAACACACACACACACACACACACACACACACCTCCCGCATTGCAGCCCCTGCAAGCAAAGTCCTCCTCAGATCTTCTTGAAGCCCCTAATTGAGCACCAAGAGAAGATTCCTCTCGTTAAGAGTAATCAGTAATTAACAGCTCAGGATTTAATTGGCACCCCATGACCGTGCATGCTGGAGGTCAGCACTGGTGCAGGCTTCAGGTAGAGTTATAAATAGAGATATAGCTCTCACTTGAGTTCAGCCGCAAAAAAAGGTTTATGAGTTCTCTCTCTTTGTCTCTCTCTCTGTTTGCTTTTCTTCCTGTCTTTCTTTTGGTCCATTTTGAGGCAATTCAATATTTGTTTTTATTGGCACAACACTGAGCAGATGGGATGGCTATGGAGGTTCTGACAGAATAATTCCAACATTTCAGTAAAGCAAACAGAGAATATTGCTTGAGGCCCCAAGAGAAGACAGTTACCCAAATCCCTGGCTGGAAGTTAAAAGTTAGACAGAGCGGACTCAGAGATAGTTTATCTCAGTTTGAACAGTTACAATTTCACGTGTCTCCCCTGTCTCCCATCTGTCTCTCTGTCTGTCCGCCTGATCATCTGTCTGTCCTTTTTTTCCTTCTGTGGTTTGCATGTGATAACACCTTAGCTTTATTTACACAAGTTTCACACTGTGTCTCAATGCTGCAAACAAAAACAAACCGAGTCCCTATTCAGGGGATACAAGTCTACAGAGCAAGACTGCTAACAACAGAACAGGGGAACATTGAGAAGTTTCTAATGTATTCTCATTCAACATTTGACGGACAACTTCAGACCAATGGCATTTGTCAGTTTATTCATGGGACATTTTAACATGCCTTTTTGACTGTATCTGGATTTGTTTGTTTTGAGATATCTGAATAGGGGATTTTTGCATTGACATGTTTATTTTTTGCTAGACAGTCACATCATCATGTTAAAAGTTTCTCTTTCCCCTCATATTTACATGTAATGAAACAGCCACAACTGTTTATTTGACTGTCTTGTGTGATGCACACACTGTGTATAGGTAAACACTGTGGTTTTGTTAGAACTCATACTGTCTGTTTACTTATCTCCCTCCCAATACACAGAGTCCCAGGGGAATGAATTAGTGATGGCTCTCTTATGAAACTGCTTATGTGGAGATAAGCAATAGAAAACAACAACAACAATAACAACAGCAAACACACACACACACACACACACACACACACACACACACACACACACACAAACACACACACCAGTTCCCAGTGGTATCACAGTGTTCTTCAACTTTTTTTTTTTTTTATGAAAACACTTTGCAGAAACACCACCACCATCGACACCCTCACGTCCACCAACACACAAAGGCGGGTTTGATGTTGATGACAAACAGAGACAAGCCCCCACTTCAGCAGTTGTTAGACCCATTTTAAAGTGTGCTCCTGGGACTACACACCTACATTTCTTCTGACCTTGAGCATGAGCGTGCGTGTGTGTGTGTGCGCGCGCGCGTGTGTGTGTGTGTGTGAATGCTTGTGCTGTAAGAATGAGCTAAGCTGCAAATATCAGCAAAACCAGAGCTAAGGGCTGCAAAGGGATGACACACACACACACACACACACACACACACACACACAGTTACTATGTCTAGGAAAGAATGGTTACCCACTATCTTTTTTCCTGACTGGGCTTGTGCCATCAGATTCATTAAATGCATGACACAGACATACATGTTAAAACATCACTATGACAGAACAAAAAAACTAAACAAAACAAAACAAAAACAAAATGAAAAAGATGCATTCACAGATGGAAGTCCAGCCTCATTATTCCACTCTGAGGCGATCAATATTCAAACTCCCAGACTCTCTCATTAGTAACGGATCATTACTGTGGGCAAGACAGACTCAAGTCTCACAGTGTCTCCTCCCATCTCCTCCTCTAGATAAACTCCAGCAATGAGCCAGAGCAGAGGTGGGATCAATAGCTCTGAGTTGAGAGGCACCTGCGGACTTCTGATATGCCTGTTATTACCAGGATGCTGGATGGTCTTGATTGACAGGTCATCTGTGGGTCAGGAATCATTGAACTGCCTTTCCCTTTATTGCTGTTCAGGTAGTCTACAAGGTGAGACAACTTGCATAATAGTACCCTAAAAGAAGAATAGGAACCAGCGATGATCATTTTCAAAGAGTCTTGTTGACTGACAGGGTAATAAATGCATTTTTGGTTTCATTCAGTTTCAGTTTTCACTGGCTCATGTTTTCAAACTGCAAGTGCTTGTAACTGCGCTTAGCAGCACCAGGGGCTGCTAAGAGAAACTTCATTCACCCTGCAATGAGCCATTTAACCATCAAAATGACAAAGCTGTCATTTTGCCTGGTGTCCTTTGACTTTCCTCTAGCAGTAGACTAACAACTGAGATGTTAGTCTTTCTAAGTGTTTCATTATGATGCATTCATAGATGACCCACAGTCCCAATGGTGAATGAACCCCACAATTGCAAAGGTACATGGGCCTTATTGTGTATGTCGTGTACAGGACTTTACCACTCCTCCAACAAGACTCCAATACTAATGTAAAGGATTTGAGGGATTTAACTGTTCTCTATCTTCTCTTTGAGTCTCCTCATGTATTCAGTGTATACTGAGCAAACTCATTACCATGGTTATTACACTGAGCTAGTGGTTTGTAAGTACATATAAAGGTGTGTCTTTATGCTTGAGTTTTTTTTTTTTGGTGTTTTTGCTCAAGTGTTGGTCATTAAAAATGAAATGTGAAAAGTCATAAGAAGCTGGTCTTTTCAACAGTAAATCCAGTCTAGTCACATCATTCAGCTCAAAACTGAACTTCAGCAGCAGGTTGCTGTGCTTTTTGCTTCAATTTCCCATACATCATTTAAACACTATTCACCTGCTCCAGTAAAGTGTGACACACTGGCAAAGGAGTGCACTTCAGCTCACCTCCTTCAGTATTTACCTTAATATCCACAAGGTGAAACACTTAGAGTGTGTGTCAGTGTAAGTGTGTGTGTGTGTCAATAGGAGTGTGGAGTGTGTATGTGTTTTTGTACTGCATGTGCATGTGTTCATGTATTTTTGAGTATGTGTGTGAGTGTGTGTGTGTGTGAGTGTGTGTGTGTGTGTGTGTGTGTGTGTGTGTGTGTGTGTGTGTGTGTGTGTGTGTGCTTGCAAGAAATTGTAGCTGGAGCCAGGCCAGAGACACATCCCTGCATGCTACAGCCTGATAACATAATCCTTGCTGAACAAAGCTTTTTCAAATTGTTTCCATGGTGGTGACATGAGCCCTAATGTCTCATTGATCACTTCTTCAGGTTTATGGATGAGCAACTGTCCCATGCATAGTGAAAGGGGTGATGCACACAATAGAGAACACAATGGTTGTGTGTGTGTGTGTGTGTGTGTGTGTGTGTGTGTGTGTGTGTGTGTGTGTGTGTGTGTGTGTGTGTGTGGTTCCCTCTGAGTGAGAGTATGAACAAGTGGCATGTAAATTGTTCTGGCATTGTGGTATGGGGGTTTTGTATGTGTGTATGCATGTATATGTGCGTGTGCATGCGTGTGAGTATGTACTGTATGTATGTGAAATGAACAGGGATGTGTCTTGGATGTCTCTCGCACAGAGTACCCCATGTTAATCACTGTCAGCCACTGGCAGCTGGAGGATAAGCGGACTGATCCGGAATAGCCTGAGGGGACAGACAGTGACACATCCATCAAACGCACACACACACACACTCACACACACACACAGACACACACACTTTCTCTCTGTCCCTCTCTCTTTCTCTCTCTCTCTCTCTCTCTCTCTCTCTCACACACACACACACACACAAACACACAATCCATCAAGTTACCTCAAACACACACATTCATATGCATCGAAACACTCACAAATATCCATCACATCCAACATTCAAAACCACAAGCACACAGAGATACACATTCATCATAATCCCTCCTCTACACACACAGACAAAGACACACACAGACTCACACACTGCCTGCCTCACAAACCACATGCAGCGCAGCCCCCTTCAAGGCTTGTCACACTTGAATATCTAAAGCTCATGCAGAGGGAGCTAATTGCTGCTGTATGTTTCTCATCATGTCAATGTCCTGATAATAAATTCCCCATACCTATAGGTTTCTTACAAAGCTGTTGTTAGAAAAGTGTCCTTCATTACATTGCCAAAATGATGTAATGCATTTACAAACACATTAACTGCGAAGGGCCCAGGTGAGAAAGAATACATTGTGCATTTTAGTGTGCCTCGGTGCAAAAATGAAGCCATTGTATTCCGAAGTCTGTGTTCATGGTCATCTAGGTCGATGGATTTACGCCAAACAGTCCCTGGCAAACTTGTGCCTGGAATAGAATTTTGTGTTGCATGGGTGGGTGTTACAACAACTTTTCAATCACCTTGCTAAGATTAAATGCAATGCAATTAAGATTTTCTCTCATCACATCTTGTGACAGTCATCCCAGGTGAATGGAACAAAGTCTGTCCACAGCTAGCATTATAAATGCCTAAATTTTTTTGACTTGCACCAATGTCTTCCTTCTTGAATAAACTGTGAAAATTATTCTGTCTCTCAGTTGAACAACAGAGGTGAGTTGAGAGTTCAATATACTACTGCTACAATTCAAGCTTAGCATGATACAGTGGGCACTTGTTTTACTATGGTGGTTATGAATACCATAAAGAACATGACATGTCTATGTACTTACTGCTAATATAGTTACTATACTTAGTACTATATTTAGTAACTATATATACTACTATATATACTTACTATATATGCACTGGACATATATAGAAACTAACAAGTGCCTCTCAGTGCCCTTCAGGTTATGATGAAAAATGAAATATTTTGGACCAGCTGAAGGTCCTTTATCACAAATAATCTTTTCATTTCAGTAGAAATGGTGAAAGTCTGGATAATTGCTTTTTGAGATGACAGAAAAAAGATATTTCATTACATCTGTAGTGAAGAAGAAAGTGCCCCTCTTTCTCAACGTCCTCTCTGACCGTGGTCACATGTTCTGATTTAGCCAGGTCTTCGTCCACTACAAGGCTGTTCCCTTTAAAATGTTCAGTTCATTAAGCTTGCATTTGGTTTGGACAGTGCTACATATAGCACACATAGAGAACAACCCTGTATCTGATTACCTGACTGTGTTTTTAGTGGGCAGAACATGTAGCTACTGTAACCCTCACTCTAAGAACAGAACAGAAACAGGGTCATCTGCATAGAGGTGGAATTACAGGCACCTGTTTCTTAAAGGATGACTCCAGGGGTACGAGTACTCCCAGGGGTACTTGGATCAATTCTAAGGATTCAAGATTCAAGATAGTCTCTGTAGTCTCTGAGATATATCTCATTATACTACCATATAAGAGAGTAAAATTCTTGTTCTGTTTAGTGTTTAGAATTTGTGTGTGTGTGGGGGTGTAAATGGATTTTCGTTTGGCGCATAGCGGCTTCCATACCATGCAGTGATGTCTCTGGTTCCTCTGTAAAAGGCCTTCAAGATCTTTGATCTCATTGCAAACTTGGTCATCTGAGGTGGAAGAGATGATGTTGGGCTTAACAATGTGGTCAGTGTGGCCAATCCCAGATAATGTCTTCTGTGACGTCAAGGAACTTGAAGTTGTTGACCCTATTCACTTTAGAACCATTGATGATAGTGGGTTCCA
>JAIFZK010000004.1:11092500-11097500 GCA_027481765.1 Tenualosa thibaudeaui | reverse complement strand
CTTGCTCTTACTGGGCAGGCAATCTTTCTCTTTGGCCCTTCTCTGTCTCTCTTTCTCTCCCTGTCTCCCTCTCTTTCTATCTCTTGGGTTTGTTTTATTTCTGTATATTCAGTTGAACTTGATGTATTTCATTTTATGGCTTGCTGTTCAATAAATCATTAATTAATACATGCTTCTGTCCTAAGTTCAAGACATGCTTTAGGAAACAAGGCCTAGGTCCCTTGTTGTCTCAGAGAGAGAGAGAGAGAGAGAGAAAGAGAGAGTGGGTTGTGTGTATGTACAGTATATATGTGTATGCATGCTTATGTGTATTATGTGTGTGGGTATGTGTCTTAGTGTGTGTGTGTGCTTGTGTGTGTGTGTGCCCAGTGTGTATCTCGTGTGAGAGCAGCAGATGTAGCGGGGTTGTAGAGGTTCATTCAGTGACACGGAGAACATCATGTTCATCCCTCCTCCCTCCCTGTCCCTATCCCCTGCACTGGTGTGATAGAGTCTGTCTGGAATGGGTGCGGGTGGAGAAGTGTGTGTGTGTGTGTGTGTTGGGGGGGTGGGGGGTGCGGGGGGTTGTGAGACTTACAAGAGAGAACAGAGGTACAGGATGCAGGATACACCTGCCCCCCTCACACACACACACACACACACACACACACACACACACACACTCCTACGCACACACCTCACCCAGCCCTCAGAGCGGCCCCCAATCCTCTATCCTCTGGCTCAAACAAGATGAGGTCCTTTCAGTCAGGGGGCACCCGCCTCGAGAATTACCAGCCACAATGGCCTTTCATTCCCTCTGCCTCCCGCTCTCCCTCCCTCTCTCTCTACCTCTCTCTCTCTCTCTCTTTCCTTCTTCTCTCTCATTATGTCCCCTCTTTCCTCCAATCTCTCTCTCTCTCTCTCTCTTTCCCTTTCTCTGTCTCGTCTCCTTTAAAATCATTTCATATGGCTCCTGGTGAGTGGAGAAGGATCATTACCATCTCCCTGTATGGACTCCTCAACTTCTCTCTAGATGCACTCCCTCTCCATCTCTCTCTCTCTCTCTACCTCCTTTTCTCATTCTCTTTTATTCCCTCTCTATCTCCAGCTATCTCCCTCTCTCTTTCTATCTCTCTCATTCTCTTTTTTGGAAAAGAAGGAGAGAGTGGCATCATTACCTTTAGAATGACTTAACCACTAAAGCTGGTGCAGATGGGTTCACACATCTTTTTTCCCCTTTCTCTCTCTCTCTCTCTCTCTCTGAAGTCTGGACGATGTTAACCCCAGACACTGCTCTGACTCTATGGGAATATCTAAGGCCAAAATGAAAAGCATGCAGATGGTACAAATGCTGTGGCCAATCTAAATGTACATCAAAGGTTGATGTGATACAATTTCCATTTTCTAAGGTGCTGAATGGGAACCCTATCAAGTTGTTTATTGCTTTGAGACTCTGAATGTCTCTCAGATGAGCCCATCACTCTCATGGATAGTTTTAGACTCCACCCCCCCCTCCCCCAACTCCAAGGCATAATTTCTCACAGTCACAGAGACAATTATGAACCATGTTTTTCATTACTTTTGTCTTTGTGGATTATTTCACTCCGGTGTGGTTGGTTTGTGTGGCCGGTTCTGAAAGCGTTCACTCTCACTCCCCTGTGTCTTCTCTCGTCTCTCAGTGCTCACAGGCTTCTGCCTCTCCGTTCAGTAGACGTAGGGGGTTGATTTCCCAATAGAGGAGACAGAATTAGAGAAGGGATGAGTGAACCCATCATCTGTCTGAAACTTTACAAAATATTGGATATTATGATGATGATTACATTATACTCACATGCCTAGTTCACGTGCATGACATAATGGCACCAGTTGACAACAGAGGGATTTTTTTTGCACTTATGTTGGATATTATTATCAGATTCAATTTAGGTGTTTGTGAACTCACCACTGTCCCACCACTGTCCTGACTTTATACACACACACACATATCATGAAAATAGAAAAAGTCAAAGAGGCCAGAGTTTTAATCTAAACAAAATGTACCAATTGAAATCTAAGAACTCAGTCACTGGACCAACCTATACATTTCAATGGAAAAAATAATACTCTCCGATGATACCTGGAACCTGTTCATAACCTTTCTAAATTTAACCAAAACAAATTCAACCAAAACATAGCCTAAACCTGCCTATATCACCAGAATCCCGCCCCCCCCATCACACACACACACACACACACACACACCCACACACACCCACACACACATGCACTTTCTGCCCTCAACTCTTGGTGGTGGGTAAAAAAATGAATGCACGAATTGAAACAAATTTAAGGGCATATTTATCTGTTTTATTTTTTACATAATTACTGCATATGTTGAGCAGTCATTACTGAGAACATATCACATTTGTGACTGCCTTGTTGGGTAACACAATTTTATAGAGATGCTAGTTTTGTAATTTTGTATATTTTATGGATTTTTTTTATTATTACTCTGGCAACTTTAAAGGGGAAAGAAGCATGATGATGAACAAATGCAGAATCCAGAAGATTTCAATAGAGACACTTACAGATGAGATCTATGACATGTTTGTCTGTGGATATTCAGTCCGTACATAAGCTATTGCATGCTTCATTTTCTTTCATCATGTTATTGTTCATCATTGTGCACTTCTGCAGTGCTCTATGGCACTCTCTTTTGAATGTTAAATGTTAAATAAAGTTGCAGCTGACGTAAATACCTCCCTACTCTCCCTCCCTGCTAAAAAAGCTTTGTGTTTAGAACATAAAAGAGAAAAGGGAGAGAGAGAAACAGCAGATAGCCTCTGGTGCATCAGTGTGAAAAGCCTAGGTGTGCAACAAAGCTCTCCCCACCATCAGCCTGCAATTAGCCCAGGTGTTTCTGCACACACAGTAAGTCTCACGTTAGCCGTAAAATCAGAGGCAAGTAATAAAATGTTTCTTTGCTTAGCGCCTGCATACCTCTGCTTTTGTGGCATTCATTGAGTGCTATTTTTTTTTTGTTTGTTTGTTTGTTTTTCAAAGGCTGCATCCAGACTTGAGTAGAATGCGATCCATTTGAGGGAAGCCATTCCACTTCAATGGCATTGTACATTTTTGCTGCAGCTTTGAAGAATTCTGAAGGCCCATAAACAATCACTGGAACCAATAGGAGTATACGCTTTTGACATTCGATGACATAGATTGTTTTCAATACAACCAAGCATACCACCATGGAATTCTCTCTGACCCCACCTTGTAGATTATGATTCAGTTCTATTTCTTTTGCTGCTGCTCAATAAAATCTTTTGTTCATCAATATTTCGGCATTGATGTGAACAGGCATATAACACAGTGCCATTCTACTTATGCCAGCCTCTGTGTGTGGGTGTCTTAAGGCTTCAGTAAGACTGAGGTGTACTCTTTGAGATGTATTTGAAAGACAACCCTGCTCTCTACTGTCACTGTTGACTAATGTTTGGTTTGAACCAAGTGCTTGTTTGAACCTGAAAAAGCTGTATGTTATAGGAAAGTATTGGTCAGTCTGTGGAAAAATCAATAGGCAATGTGAACATGTTGGCTGACTGTCTGAAAAGGCTTAAGCAAAATAATATAATAATTCAAATAATAATGGCCAAAAATGTGAAGGCCTAAACAGAAGCACTCTGCCCAAAATCACACATTTTGTTTGCAAAAGGCTTTAATGGTGACAAACATTTAAAACACGCAGCAAAAGCAATTTTTTCTTCAAACAACACAATCAGTGGTCAGATCAGATAGTGCTCTCAGTCGATAACACAAAGGAGGACAAAATCCAAAACTTTGCTTTCAAAATATGAAAATTCTGCATTAGGTTTTGCTATGTCTGTGCCATTTACCTGGTTATTGAAAGTGTGAAAAAACATACATTTTATTCTTTCCGTCTAAACTTAACTACAAGTAACTGTCATTGACATGAAAAACCAATAAGATAAGACACTGTAAAATACAGTACACTTGACATACTGAAGTAACTTTCCAATATTCATTGACCTTCCTTTTTCATCAAAACATGGATACTTTCACAATTACTCTATATGCTGTTGGCCTCTTTGACCCACTCTTGCAAATAGCAAACATCAAAGGTGTATCTTACAGTACATGCATGGAGAAAGATACTGGATTTTCTAACAAAGCTGTGCTAAATGTGTGTTTTTTAAACTATCATTAATAATGTGAAAAAAATGTGTGAAACCAGGTTAACACAACACTATACATGACTGGACATGATTCATGAGACATATCTATTTGTATATAAGATTCAATCAGCCTGTTCTTGTAAAATAACACAGTTGATCATAAGAACAGGACCAGGTGTGTGTGTGTGTGTGTGTGTGTGTGTGTGTTTATCTATATTAGCTTCATCAGGTGTGTATGTGGATGGATTATACTGCATATTCCGGGTACCAAACCCTGTGTTTTGCACAGGGAAGTATCTTTCCCTCCCAATTTTTGTTGGCCATTCTTTTGCCCATATTTTCCACTTCTCCAGAGGACTCCAATGAAATCCTGAAAAAATCAGTGTTTGCGCAGAGCTATGGAAACCTAACCGATGGGAGGAAATGAGATTCTGACACAGAGGAAACTACAGGGCGTACTGCTCTATTCTCCTCCTTTCCTGCAGCAGTTGCATTGTTTGTCAAAGCCAGGCTCCATCTCACCTGAGCAGGGGATCCATTATCAGCATTCAGCACCATTATCCCTAGATGCATGAGGGTTTTTGTGTGTGTGTGTGTGTGTGTGCGCGCACACGCACAGGTGTGTGTGTATGTGTATGCATGTGTATGTGTAAGTGTTCATTGTGTGTTTTTGAACACATTTCTGCATGTACAAAAAAAAATATTGTGTTTGTGTGTGTGCGTGTGTGTATGTGTAGAGAATGCTTTAGTGTTTGGAATACAGTGAACATAAATTTGTATGCGTGTGTGTGTGTGCATATACATGTCCACAATCTGACTGAGATTGATGAGGCAGGAGAGAGTGCA
>JAIFZK010000004.1:11072500-11087500 GCA_027481765.1 Tenualosa thibaudeaui | reverse complement strand
ACTTAAGAACAGTATTTATTCGTTGCTCAAGCTCGTTCTATTTCTCACTCACTCATGCACACACACTCACACACACACACCTCACCACAAACACCTAAAAAACAAAGAACTGATGAATTATGGATCAAAAGAAAACCTGGTGATGTTCGGGTGAAAGACATGCCATTTATTCAATGTGAGATTTCCTTCTCACTTTCTTCCTTCAAGCCTCTCTGTGATCACTTGTTTTTCTCCCTCTTCTTTTCTTCCCAGCTGGAGCAAAGATCAGAAGTAAGGCGTGGCCTCTTCCATAACCCCTACACCTGTATACTGGCCTCTGTGGCTCCAATTAGAGCAGAGAAATTAACACACACGTCCTTCTTCCCATGTTTATAATGCAGCAGGGACAGGGAGACCCCCCCCCCCACACACACACAGTACACACACACACACATACACACATACTGTTCAAAGAGCCAATTCTTTTTGCCTTCTTCTAGTGACAGTCTTTGTAGTGTAATTAACTGGCCTAAAGATTTATTCAGCATAGGTCAAAGGAACCTCCCCACTCTGACTCTCTCTCTCTCTCACCCCATCTCACACATACACATGCAAGCACACACAAACAATGCATCCACTATTGTGAATAGACTTTGCCTTTGCCTCTTCTTACTATCCTGTCTATGCTTTTGATGTCCCCATCTCTCTCTCCCTTTCTTCCTCCCCTCTCTTTGCTCCTCCTCGTGGTTCTGCACTGTCAGCCTATTTAGGTTTCTCACCTACCTATCGTCATAAGGCTCACTGGTAGGCTTGGGAGGCAGCTGGCAGGCAGAAGTGCTAACACAGTCAATAGAGTATGAATAGGAATTATGAGCTAATGTAAGCTTCATTTTGCCCCATTAATCTGTATGGACTTATATCACACCGTAGTGGGGAAAATTATTCGTTTGACAGCTAATGTTAGCATTAGCCACAAACATGATGTCTGGGAAAAAAACTATGCTAAATTAACCATATGACAACTTAAAAAATGGTTGTTAACCTCCCATAAATGATAACATGGAATTTAAATAGCCATACTCATTACAGCATATGTTAGTGATGAACTTTAAGGTAGTTATTACACTTGTTTTGAACAGATTGCATAGCAAGTTATAGGTGATGTAAATGAGCATTAGCTCAGTGCTACGAACATAACTTATCACTACACATACACACACCAACATTATGCAGTGTTTCCCCAAAGACGAAATAAAACAAATGTAACGATCCTATGTGGATGATTTAAACTTTTTATTATGGAAAATTGTACAGAGATATCAGGGTTATCCTAAATTTGTGCACCCAGCCTACCGTTATGACACTCAGTCTGCCCATTAAATAGTGAAGTAATGTTGTGACAGGTAATTGAATGCTCCAAAATGTGAAAGCCTTTCATAATTTGCACATTATCAAAGTTTGACATGTTGGCAGTGATGAAATTATGACATATACTATATTATTATACATACTAATTATGATATAAACTATAGAAACAACTGACATTGTCTTCCATTGACGAGCTTGACATTTTGTCCACCAAGGGATAAGTGACGGATGTCACAATGGCTCAATATGTCATCTGGAAAATCTCAACATCCTGGCAGGTGAAAAAGCTTCTCTCCAAACCCTCCTTCCACCCAATCAATTTCAGCATGGCAGCCCGCATATGTTTGTGTTTATGCAGTTCAAGCATCTGCCTTGTGTCTCTGCAGGCCCTTCAGGCACCACAGGGCTTTTGTCTTCCTAAGCGGTGAGACGCTGGGAGTCTTGTCGCATGCATATGTGTGTGTGTGCGTGTGTGTGTGTATGTGTGTGTGTGTGTGTGTGTGTGTGTGTGTATAGTGGTGGATGATGGCAGCGAACAATCTGTTGGAAATAATGATTCCAGAATTAGCTATTGATCCTATATTGGATTAGTGATTCAGTAAGTGAAAGTGTGTGTGCATGTGTGTGTCTGTGTGTGAGTGTGTGTGTGTGTGTGTGTGTGTGTTTGTGTGTGTGAGAGAGAGAGAGAGAGAGCATTAAAGAAACAAAAGTAAAACTTTGATATGCTTCTCTGCTAAAGAGACAGCATATGCCTGCATACAGTATAATCTGCAATCATGCATCAGAGTATATAAATGTGTGTGTGTGTCTCTGTGTGTGTGTGCACATGTTAGAAATGTGTGTCAATAGGCTTGAGTATATCTACATTGGAGAGTCTGTGTGTGTGTGTGTGCGTGTGTGTGTGTGTGTGTGTGTGTGTGTATGCGACTGCAGCTGATGTCAGGACAGGAGATTTATGTTTTCCATCAGCCAGGGTACTGTAAGCTACACCATTCATCTCTCCTCTGCTAAATGCTTTTATGGCTGTATGAGTTAGGCTCCTCAGCCATCTTCTCCACATATAAACTACCCCCCTGGCCCCAGCCCCACCTCACACACACACACACACACACACACAGATACACACACACACACACACAAACACACACACACACTATCCACCCCCTTGGAGATGTGGGATCCACATTAGCCCCTGGAAGAACAGAACAGCACCCTGCCATCAGCCAGACCATTCAGAATAACCAACACTCGTTCCTTTGACAAGCAAGACCTTTTTGTCACTTAGAGTTTCAAAGAATGAAAAGCTCCACACTTAACAAACCAGTGCTGAGTCTGATTGAAGCTCTAAGCACGGAAAAACAAACAACTATCTGAAGCAAAACTAAAACAGCTCGAGCCAAACGCTTGTGTGTGTCTGTGTTAATTGATTTCATTAATGTGGGTCCACTCTCTCCCTGGAGTGTTCGCCTGTGTGGTTAGCTAAGTGATGGGAATTCATTGTCTGCAGGTTTGCTAATTTATTACCTTTTGTTGCAAATGGTCAGAATGCTTAAGCGGAGGCTTTGTTTCACTCCCACTGTAAATCTCTGACGAGTCTAAAGAGTTTTAGCACAGATCTCAAAAGGACATTGTCTTGTAGGTCTTCTAGTTCTATTCCCTTTAAACATCACCAGAATGCTTGTGATACTCACATAGGTTACTGATTTTATGTGTTGAAGTTTGTGTTTATGTGTTGAAGTTGAAGTAATCTTGTTATGTGTGTCACACGTTTGTAGTCCATATCGTTGCTGTTCATTCATGGTGCGTATGTGTATGTGTATTCACACCAGAAATGGTGTTCTGCTCGAACTGTATTATGTGTATGCTGCTGGACACCTTAATTTCCTTTGGGATCAATAAAGTAACTCTAATCTACTCTACTGTACTGGCTTCCCGAGCTCTCCTTTAAAGTCTATGGACACCAAGTTATACTGTGCGCGGTACGTGTGGAAAAATAGATCTCGTTTCTGTTTCAAGCGGGCAGCATGGGAGTTGCAGTGTGCACGGTCTAACCTGTTAACATTCATTCTAAATGAAAATGGACCAAAAACTTGTCCGCACCTCATACACACAGATTGCAGTGTGAATAACGTGTATTAGTATTCCTTATTACAGTAATGTATCATGATGTCATAATTAATGTGCTGATATGTGACATTTGTAATATTAGAGAATGTACACATATACATGTAACCCTTGATCTTTGATCATTTAAAAAAAAAGTTTGTCACATTTCTAATGCCAATTTTCTAAGCCTATTTCATATTTTCCCAAATGTCAGATTTTATTAACAAATCCCAAATATCAGAGAAACATCTATGGAACAACACTTGGACATATTTGCAACATTTTCTAAATGTCAGTATAAACAAACTACATTTATGAACAGCGGAAAACTTTTGACATTTGTTAAATATCAGCAAAAAAATAAAAAAAGCAATACCACACATTATTGATGGCATAGACCTCCAATGGTCATTACACATGCTGTTTACAACAGAGGAAGAAAAATAACTCTCAGTGTGGTGATTCATCAAGCTCACTGATGATGGAACCCATGGTGAGAACGAGAATGAATTAAGAAGCCTGGCCAATGAGCTGATATGCATCTGAATGCTATTAGTCAGCATGCTGCCAACAGTGACTGCTATGTACGGTGCAAGCTAATGGTTTGAACATTTGAAGAACAGTTTCCTCAACAAAAGTATAACCTTATGATAACAAAAATATAACCATATCATAAACATGTTATAACATGTTTAATGCTGTTATAAAGCTGTTGTAAGTATTTATGACAGTCAAGCCAAGCAAAGAAACAGAATAATGTAATCACATATTGTAACTTAATGACTGTACACTGCCATCATGCTGTCTACTAGCAACTTCCCTTCATTAAGAGGCATGCTTTTTTGAGCTAGGACTATTTACCTAATTAACTGAATAAACCAACAAACTGATTGTGCTTAGTACTGCCTAGTACTTTTGAAGTGCTTATGACATATTTTGACAAATAACAGCCTCATTTAAAAACTGTTGAGTATGTAGGAAAAAAATCTCAAATTTTTCACCCAACAATGTAACGTCCCCCCTCACACAAACACACACACATACGCACATACACATACATACATACACACACACATCCACCCTCTCCACCCCAGCCTGATGTTTGGCAGCAAGCTTATGTCAGATATGCTGACATGACACATGGCGCATGTCATGCAAATTTAATGCCATGTCTTTAAAAGGTGTGTATCAGTTTGTGTGTGTGTGTGTGTGTGTGTGTGAGTGTGTGGTTTTTCCTCTGTGGGTTTGAGCGGGCTGTTTGTGTCTCTGTGTGTGTTTATATGTGTGCCACATCAGTGTGTGCCCTCGATTCATTGTCTTGTATTTTACCAGCGGCCTGACTGCTGTCGTATCCTCTAAAGCCGCACACCTTTGGAATCTCATCTCACCATAAACGTCGCCATCACTCAACGCCTAATCCTGCCGCAAAACAAATCAAAATGATACAGGGATTTCTTACCTCCTCCCTCTCCTAAAGTCCTAAACAACCACACACACACACACACACACACACGCACACATACACACACACACACACACACATACACATACCCCTAAAACACTTCTTCCTCCTCCTCCTCCTCATTCTCCCTATCATGCTTTTCTTGATCCTGCTAAGCTGCCTGTCAAAAGCAGCACAAACAAACAAACCAAGCAACAGCATCAGACAGAGAGACCCAAGCATGTGCATTTATGTGTATGTGTGTGTGTGTATGTCTGTCTGTGTGTGCATGCGTCTGTGCATGTGTGTGTGTTTGAGAGAGAGAGAGAGAGAGAAAGAGAGAAAATGAGAGAGAGAGAGAGAGAGAGAAAATGAGAGAGCGTGTTGTGTGATTGAGCAGGAGCCTGTCGGCGTTGCCAAGACGTCTTCATATTCCTCTCCTCTATTCAGCTTCTGGCAGTTCCTGACAGGTCAAAAGCTGGCTTTAAGGTTTGGGGTGTTTGCAGTCTTGGAGTGTGTGTGTGTGTGTGTGTGTATGTGTGTGTGTGTGTGTGTGTGTGAATGGGGTGAGGGAGGAGTGCAGATTAGCCTCTGTGGGACATAAAGCGGAAAGCATGAGCCCCTTTGTCTCAGCTCTGATGCCTTGTCTCCCAATGCCAAATATGAGTTGGTATATTCCCCCCACCCCCCCTGCCTCTCCCCATGCTCGCCAAGCCTTGGGGTGTACACACACACACACACACACACACATCCACACACCCTTTCTCGCAAATGTAAATGCATGCATAAACACATACACACACACACACACCTCATATCTCTGATACTGTACCTTGTGTACCTTGCCTGCAGGTTGAAAAACCGCAAACAAATATTTGCTCCTAAAACCTACAGGCTTACAGGTCCAGTGAATTTCATCTTGCATGCCTCTGTAGTTTGAGATGGTAAACAACCAAGCTCAAGAAACTTTGTAATGAACAAAAGCCAAAGGTCCCTCTGTGTGTGTGTGTGTGTGTGTGTATGTCTGCTGTGCTTGGGAAAGCACACAAGTACGTATATACTTTAGGTGTGTGTGTCTTCGCCATAGGAGACCAAGAGTAAATACTTTTCGGCGGAGTCAAACACTCGGGCGAGTGGTGGTTCGAGACCACGGTGCCCGAGGCTCCAAGAGTAGATCGTACCTCTCTCATCATTCTCCTCCTACACTGACTTCCAGAGGGAGGTTGAGATACACCTGTGCCTCGCTACCATTGTGGTCCTACTCCTCCTCCTCCTCTCCCTCCCTCCTTCCCTCCCTCTCCTCCTCTCCCCTCCAGACCTGCCCTCCTCATCTCATCCACACATCCAACATCCTAGTACCCAGCTTTTCAGGGGCTTTTATCCGCAAGCCTCGGACATGGGCAATCCCTCTCTCTCTCTCTCTCTCTCTCTCTCTCTCTCTCTCTTTCCGCTTGCTACGGATTCACCTGCTGTCCTCATCTCTCTGTCACTACCTGAATGGGAGCTACCATAACTGGGGGCTAATAAAACTCCTAACTGCTTGTGTGTGTATGTGTCTGTCTGTGTGTGTGTGTGTGTGTGTGTGTGTGTGTGTGTGTGACTTCAGCATGCTCTCTATCAAAAAAGGAGAGGTGTTTTATTTTATTTATTTTTTTGAGGGGCCGTGCTTTAGCCACATGTCGCTCAGGGCAGAAAAACAGTCATCGCCCTGGACAAATGCCCCATGGGAGCGATCACGACCGTTCCTCTCCTTTCCTACCCACCCCACCTCCATTTTCTCCTGGCCCTCTCCCCCCCCTTGCCTCCCCACTGCTTGCCTCCTACTACTCCTCTGGACCCCAGGGGAGGATGGGAGATTGAGATGTCTGCATCCAAAAGGCTCTTGAGGAGAAAATATGTTCGGGCTGCAGGCTCTGAGACAGAGGTCTTCCTCCACTCCCTCTCCCTCCTCTCTTGATCTCTCCCAACTATCTCTCTTTCCCTCTTTCTCCCTCTCCCCCTCTCTCTTTATCATTTTAACCTATCTTTTCTCTTTCCCCCCAACTCTCTCTCTGCCACTCACCACATCCATTGGACTCCTGCTTGCTATGGCCCGAGGGTCTCTGGAGAAATCACTCCTTTATAACTTACGCCTTTCAATCACATCCACTGGGAAAAGAGAGAAAGACAGAGAGGGATAGATAGAGAAGTAGACACACACAGAGAGAGAGAGAGAGAGAGAGAAAGAGATGGGGGACAGATGAACAGTGAAAGTGATCATGAGAGTTGAGGGGAAAGAGAGACCAAATGGAAGGTCCTGAACATTATTTACCTAGACACCTGTAATTATTTTGTTTGTGCCAAGATGACAAACTGTGGATGGGTCATACCTGTCTGTGGGTGAGGAGATCAGACACACAAACACACACACACACACACACACACACACACACACACACACACACACACACACATCTTCCATTCAGACTAACTGTTCTGGGCAATTCCATGCAAAACTATCACGTCCATAATTCCAACACAATGCCATGGTGTGGTATGATGTGAAAGATGATTACATAGAATCTGAGCAGTCACTCTTTTTGGTTGTAGAACAAATCTTATGAAACTTTTCACATAATCATTCACATCATAAAAATACCATGGCATTTTGCTGGCTTTATGGATGTGACAGTTTGCGTAGGATTGCCTTTCAAATTTTTGTTACCAGCAGTCTTTTGTATCAAGTTAATTTCAGAGTATTTTAAATTAAATTTTCGAGGGGGACTTAAAGAATGTGGGAGATACAAAGACAGACAGACAGACTGATAGATAGATACATAGATAGATAGTTAAACAGATAAAAATAGAGAGAAAGATAGATGGGGAAACAAAGAGAGAGATTTGTACATCAGTCTCTCCTTCTCCAGGTTACCTTTTGTAATGGAATGAATTTTAAATGTTAACAGCTGCTGTGCTCTGGGAATCAATATAAACCAGATCATTGCCTGGCAAACGTTGTCAACCCGGCAACGGGGAGAGGGGAGCACAGCCCTTATCCTCCCAAAGCATTGGAGGCTGATTGACTTTACAATTACCCACGCAGGGAGGTATTTTGGTATGGATGAGGAGATGAGGAGAGAGATGGACAGAACATAGAGAGAGAGAGAGAGAGAGAAGACTCAAAGACTGAAAGAACTGAGAACAAGAGGGAAGGGCTTGAGTAGGCATGGAAAAAAGTACATATTGTCAACAGAATCTCATTACAGCTTGCATGAGCAAGAAGTCTGTGGAAGTTGTGTGAACAAGTGTCTCTCTGTGTGTGTGTGTGTGTGTGTGTGTGTGTGTGTGTGTGTGTGTGAGTCTGTGTGTACCTGAGATAGGAGGACAGAATTGTGTGTCATCATAGTTTCAGGTTGTGTGTGTGTGTGTGTTTGTGTGTGTAGAGAAAGTCATCCCTGCCTGTGTTTTAAGATGAAATCAATAGACTCCAAACAGAGACACATCCGTACTCTGTACAAGTGTTTTTGAGTCAAGGCTTCTTTACACGCTTTGAAGATGTCCACATAGGCTGGGGTGAGGCATGCAACCCCTATGCCTGATGTGTAGCTTTATGGGTTCATATCAAACACTCCTTCACTTCTTATACTCTCAAACGCTCCCTATCTGTTATGATGAAATGTTTTCCCATTAAGAGATGGCAGACAACAGCCCAAAATTAAGTATTTTTCTGTTCTGTGGAGGGTAATGATGCACTTTGTAGTTCTATGTAGACTAGATTATATTTTATCCAGGTTTGTTCTTGCAAACACCACACCATACTATTTCCATACATTGTGCTTGAGGATAAAGTATTTTAATTTAAAAATATAAGAAAGAGAGAGAGAGAGAGAGTCTCGCTATGTGTGTGGGTGGGGGTGGCGGTAGTGTTGTGTTTGTGCAGGAACTTTTTAATTATCTTTTATGGTGATTTGTGCCATCAAGCCTTGAGGAGTTTCGTGGAAACAATTACAAGTTTGTTTGTGTTGTCCTTATCAGCACCAGTGAGCCGCCTCTGGGGGCTTACAACTAGTAGTCTGCACTCCTCTTTTCCTTCTTACTTACTCCTTCTCTCCTTCTCATTCTCTGATTTTCTTTGTGTGCTTTTGTTTGTACCTAGCCTGCTTAGCTCCTGGGGCTTACAACTAGTCTGCTCTTCGTCTTCTCCCTCTCCTTTTCTCCTCTCTCTCTCACATTTTATTTCTCTCTCTCTCTCTCTCTCTCTCTCTCTCATTCAACACCACTGAGCAGCCTCTGGGGCCTGCTCCGAGTAGTCTCCACTCCTCTTTTTTCCTCTTTCTCCCTCTCTGCTTGGGTCTGTCCATCCACAGCTTGCCAGCATAATGGAATGGGGATTATAACATAAGTGTCCTTCAATTATCCCTGGGGATGTCATTCATTAGACACACACACACACACACACACACACACACACACACACACACACACACACACACACACACACACACACACACACACACACACACACACACACACAGACACTCTAAAACATGTTATGATGCTTATCATAATTGACATGCCCAGACATGATTCTTCTTGCATGCATGCACACATACACACACACACACACACACACACACACACACACACACACCATGATGCTCATTTGTGTGTGTCAGGTTAGTTAGTTTGTTTGTACATTTATATTCTGTGCAAGTGTGAATGTGAATGTTCACTAATATGTACACATCTGTATGAATGTGAGCATGCCTGATTCCAAGTGTGCTTTTGAACAAACACACACACATACACACACACACATACACACACACCCATGAGTGAAAACAAAGTGTTCACCATCATCATACAGCTGGATGAGGTGACCCATTTTACCGCAAACCTGACCTTGCTCAATTACACCAACAATCAGCAAGCTTTTGTCTTATTGTTTGCCACCAGTTTTGTCATTACCTTAGAAAGTGTTTTGGATATGAAGGTGGATAAGTTTCTTTTTGAAGCCTTTTTTCTCCACTCGAGCACGTACTCAACAAAACCCTGAGTGTTGAACTATGGCCTCCTGAAATTAGATTTTTTGTCTTGCTTTGTTTTCCTGAGCTGCTTGCTTTTAACGTTCACTCATATGTTTGCATGAAGCCTCCCCAATGAATGACAGGTGAAGGAGGGCTGGTGGGGAGAAAAGATTCTGATTAATTAGTCATAGCATTGAGCACTAACTTCATTAGTAAGATGGTGTAAACAAAACATGCACACACACATACACACAAACACACACACACACACACACACACATGCACAGACATAGACACACACGCCTACACACACATTATTATTATTATTATTATTATTAGTAGTAGTAGTAGTAGTAGTAGTATTCATAGTAATAATCCATATTAATAATATATTTTAAGTAATAACAATAACAATAATTAATAGTATTTTTATTATTATCAATAATAACAGCATTATTATTATTATTATATTTTAAGTAGTAGTAACATAGTAACAATCCTAATTAATAGTATATTTTAAGTAATAACATTATCAATAATTAACAGCATTGTTATTATTATTATATATTAACACAGCATTATTATTATTATTCTTTTTATTATTATTATTATTATTATTATTATTATTATTATTATTATTATTATTAATAATAATAATAATAATAATAATAATAATAAAAATAATAATAATAATCTCAATGTCATATTATTTATTTATTTATTTATTTATTTATTTACATAACAGCTGCTAAATTGCTTACATTGCTGTGTTATGCTGAAGTAGCAGAAGTCTCATTCACTGCAGAAGCATACATACTGTCTGGCTGGTATCGGTATAAAGATCACACAGACTCACTGAACTCACTGAAGACAAGCTGTTTGGTCAACTTTGCATCCTGACTCAAGCTACATCCCCCACCCCCAATATTAAACAAGAATTATCCTCACATAATGCTAAAAAAGCACAAAAACACATCAAACAAACAGACAGCCAATCAGAGATCTGACAACCAAAGAGGGACTGTCACATCACAATGCACAAACTTTGTTCTCCCCCCATCTACACGTAGCATCTAAAGCCGGAGTTTTCAGAGATGTCCAGATTTGCCTGGATCTTTCAAGTGACTGAAATCTCCATTTAGATGTAGATGATGGCGCAACCAAACTGAATATTAGTTTTTATTGATACCCAGCTCTATGGGCCTAAACTGGGCCTAACTCTATTCTGTTGCCCGTGTCAATTCATGGATCTGTACCAGAATGAATGTGCTGGAAATGTCCTGTTACAGCATGAATCTGAAATCAGTGAAGATGGGGACCTCTGAAGTTAGATGTGTTAAATGTCACATTCTCTAAAGGCCTTCAGAATTTGTCTGTTGACAATTTTGGTTAGGAAAGTGTGGTAGGAATAAGTGGCCAATATTTGTGCTGTTGTGCTTGTGTTGTTTAAACCAGTGTGTGTGTACCTATTGCATGTCTCCATGTGCAGAGACATAAAGAATTTAAAAAATTAATTCCATAAACTATAGCCTATCTTTGATTTATACAAAAGAATTCCATCAATACCTCTGCTGTTTGCTGTCTGTTTCTCTCCTCAGAGTTTATGACTGCCAATTACCTGAACTGCTGGAAATGCCATCCATGTCATGACTCTTTCACCAGGTCAATATCCTCCTGAGGTTAGCATAACAAATACACACAACTCTTCACTGACAGGTATTATTTTGTGTGTGTGTATGTGTGTGTGTTTGTGTGCGTGGGTGTATGCATGTGTGTGTGTGTGTGTGTGGTGTGTGTGTGTGTGTGTGTGTGTGTGTGTGTGTGTGTGTGTGTGTATGTGTGTGTGTGATTCAGCATAATTTTTTTGGTTAGCACAAATGTGACATTCAATTAAATAATTGTAACATGGAGAAAAGTTGTTTGATAAATGGCAGGCCAGTGTTTATCTCTTACATCTTTTGTACCATGCACTGCAATAACCTTGTACAGTTTTCAGTTTGTCTTCAACAGATAGATAGATAGACAGATAGATAGATAGAGAGAGAGAGAGAGAGAGAGAGAGAATCGTATTATCTCAACCACTCTTGCCAACATTTCCAGCTCAGTAATGAGAATTTGATCCCTCTTCTGCTTTCCGCTGTCTCTCTGTCAGACTCATACTCACACTGAGACACTGTGAGGTAAAGAGGGACAGTCAGGAGGAGGCTTAGAGTGAAAGAGCTGAAGGAAATGAACAGAAACATAAAAGGGAGGGGAAAAGATTTGAACATTTGAAAAGTCTGTTGAAAAGTGTGTGTGATCACTGCCATTCCAGGTTCCTTTTTTATTATATTGCTTTACATAAGTACTCTTTATCTGTACGATCCCAAATGAGTCCAATATTGGAAAATATGACTGGCAACACACAGCAGCACCTAGTAAAATAGTCTGGCAAGTCAAAAAAACACAGTGTATTGTCAGTGTATTGCTATGGGACAGACAAACCAGCAGATACACTGGAGGTAAATGTGAGTGAATTTAGAAGGGTGCACCTATTGTGCTGGATACAAGTAAAAACAATGCGACTTACATTTTTGTCAACTACGAGTTGTTCAGGGCCAGTTTCCCCTAGAGCAGCTTCAGGGTTAAGTGCCTTGCTCAAGGGCAAGGTGGCAGCTGGGATACGAACCCACAATTTTTCAGGCTACATGCACGCTAGCCAGGTTCCTTAACCGCTACACTGCCACCGCCCCTTGTCCATGTATAACTTGAACAGTGTGGGGATTTTCTATTTGACCATGGACATGAAAAGAACTCTCAACTGATCAAGTCTAGCTTCTTCAGACTGCAGTTATTTTGATGTAATGAAGTAGAAATAAATAAAGTCAAAATAACCCATATGCAGGTTCTTTGATATCACCTGGCTTGCATTTATCCAATCTTTGAATTAGTGACACACACATTTACATTCATGCATTTAGCAGACGCTTTTATCCAAAGCGACTTACAACTTGTCAACTATCAATTGTTCGGGGCCAGTCTCCCCTAGAGCAACTTAGGGTTAAGTGCCTTGCTCAAGGGCACAACGGTGGCAGCTGGGATTTCAAACAACTTTTCAGGCTACTTGCACGCTATCCAGGTTCCTTAACCACTACACTACCAACGCCCACACACAACGTGCACTGAACACACAGTGAGGGGTTAGGTGCCTTGCTTAAGGGCACCTTTGTTGTGGAAGTGAACATTGGAGAGCAATGTTCAATCACTTCCCCCACCCATATTTTTCCTATGGTCTGGGATCGACCAGGCCACCCTTAGGTCAAAAGTTCGAGGCCCTAATCAGCAATTGTTATGGTCTGCCAAGTAAGTGTTGTGGCTTGCTAAAAGCAAACTGCCAGGTTGGCCTAATACATCTAAGATATTCTTCTTTGTAATAATCATGGTTGTTACATGTTTGTTATAACTAGAAAGAAATGTCATAGCTAGTCACATGAAGAGGCAGGTATCTGTAAGTCTTTTCCTAATCTCTGTTTTTAATTAGTGACCAACCAGATGTTTTGTCATCTAATCTTTAATGTGAATCATCTGTTTCCCTCATTTGTCTGGTTTAAGCTACACACATCACACAAACTTGCCATGTTTATATGACACACATCACACAAGTCTTGTTCCGAATCACTTCTGTGTGTTGTCAAATTAATTAATGCTGCTTTCAAAGCCAGGTGTGCACATCAAAAAGTAGACTATCAACTATATGTTTGGCTCTCTACATCTTATCTTCTCTGCTTCAAGGCTTCTGTGCAGACTCCATTGCAGGGGAAATGCATAAAAAAACAGAGGCACTGTAACTTGCCATCAATTTCCAACTAATTTCAGAGACTAAAATGATCTCAGATATCATTCTTTCTCAAACCATCACTCCAATCTTCTGATTTCAAAATCGAATCCTGCCAAACACAGTTTATAGGTGGCTTTATTATCCTGAAAAGCAAATAAAAGATGATGGTGAATGAAAAGATTTTGGCAGTGTTTGTTTTTTTAAGAGAGAAAATTGTGTGAAAGAGAGGAGATTGACAGTTCACATATACTGTCAATCTTATGAACACTCCATCACTGAGAGAGAGAGAGAGAGAAATGCAAAGAAGAAAGCAAAGAAAAATAGGACAGAGAGATGTATGGAGAGAGAGAGAGAGAGAGATATGCCATCTTAGAGAGTTCAATGCAATCAGAAAATGATGAATGCTTTCTAAAAGTTTATTATTGCCCTATTATACGTTATTAGAAATAGATGAAAGTCTCTCTGTCTCGAATGAACTTTCAAAGTTATGACTACTCTTAAACATGCACACACAAGCACACACACACACACACACACACACAAACATACACATACACTAAGTCTCTTTTTGCATTTCAGCTCTGACATTTAGATCAGTGTGTGTCTTCATCAGTAACTGATGGAGCTAAGCTTTAGCACACATCAGACTACACTGTATCTCATATGAAGAATGTCTGTGTGTGTGTGTGTGGGTATAGAAAGTGCAGATGCTGATCTCTCTCAGTCACTCTCCGTCACATTGTTTTCCTTTGAATTTATCTTTCTGTACTGAGACTGAATTGCAACACACACACACACACATGCACACGCACACACACATACACAGACATAGATAAAAGTGCCTTTACCAACATAACAAAATACATTCCTCAAAAGGATTCCTGGTATCAGAAACATACGGGTTGACCTTGGCCATAGAATTTAAATCTGAGCCAAAGGCTCATTGATAGAGGAACAAAGGCCAAGTTGAGACTTGCAAACCTTTTCTTACACAGGCGTCATGCGCCTGCATAAGAGGAAAGCTCTTCTACTCAACCACTCAGTGTCTTTTCTCTTCCTTTCTTTCTTTCTTTCTTCCGTTCTTTCTTTTCAGACTTTGTAATTCTGCTTAAAAAAACATGATTTATTTTTTACACTTAGACTTTTATTTTTAAACCATTGAACTAAAATCACATCGGCTTTGCAGCTTTTCAAATGCAAAAGTGCTTAAAAGCCTACATGTCAACAAGTGCAAAAGTATTCACAAGCCTGTGGAATTTCATCATTATTGATGGAAACCAAAG
>JAIFZK010000004.1:11060000-11067500 GCA_027481765.1 Tenualosa thibaudeaui | reverse complement strand
CAGGATCTCAAGAGGAATACACACACACACACACACACACACACACACACTTATAATGCTGATGGAATCACAGTGTGACTGTGTGAGGAAGAGTGTGGATATCTGTCAACACATAGCGTGTTGATTTTTTATGAATGTAACAAAAATGCAGTGCATGCCCCCCCCCCCCCCCACACACACACACACACACATTTTGGACACAAATATGTAACCAGAGAGAGATAAGATTCAGCGAGTGTGTGCGTGTTATGTGTGCATGTTTGTGTGTGTGTGTGTGTGTGTGTGTGTGTGTGAGAGAGAGAGAGAGAGAGAGAGGGTGTGCAAGGATCGCCATGCCACCTTGCTTTAGAGGCTCTTTGAGGCGAGTGTATTGATGCCCTTTGTAACTGTGCTGTATGCTGATAGACCGTGTGGGAGTAATGAAACAGCTCCCCATTACTACTCAACAAATGGGCCTAACTGCCACAGCTATCTTATTAATTAACTCAACTCTGTGTGTGTGTGTGTGCTTGTGTCTGTCTGTGTGTGTGTGTCTGTGTGCATGTGTGTGCGTGTGTGTGTATTTATGTGTAGCCATGTGTAGCTTTTTCAATGTGACAAATGGAACAAGTTGCACCATAGTGTCTAAACTGCCATAGAATGCTCTGTTCCACATTGTCATTCTAGTTAGTCTTCCAGTACATGCTCTGATCCTTGAGGATAAAAGTAGGCCATCTACATTCTTTTGTCCACACAAAATACATCCCTGAAATAAACTGGGATACAGTTTACACTCTGACAGTAATAGCATGAACCAGCTGATGAGCAAAACAACAAGCAGCTCTCCTGCTCTCACAGATATGTTTGAGTTGAGAGAGGGCTCTCAACACCCTTTTAAACCACTCACCACACAGTGGTATCACACTCACACACTCTCCCCAAACCCCCCATCCCCAAAACAAACACACACATACATACACAAAAACACTCACTTCGCATGGCTGCTTTCTGCTTGTGTGTATGTGTGTGTATGTGTATGTGTGAGGGTATGACACCACTGTGTGGATGTGTGTGTTGAGAGGGGGGGATCTGGTGAAGCGCCACCATCCAACCACTCATGCTGAGATGAGCAAGCCCTACAGAGATAAGACCCCCGCTCTAGGCTAGCTAAGATACTGGTGTGTATTAGTGGAGTACAGCTTTAGGGAACTAAGAACGTAAGAACCCTTAAGGGAACTTAGAGGATCTCCTGAATCTTTTGCTGAAGACTAAACATACAGGATATATTGAGTGGTTGTGTAGCGAAGAGGGTTTATGTGCGTGTGCGTGTGCGTGTGTGTGTGTGTGTGTGTCTGTGTGTGTTGAGTAGGAAACTGATAGGTCCTGTAGGGACCCTACCATGTGGATGTAACAGAAGTGAGAGGCTCTGTTCTCTTCAGGGCTGGCCTTTGAGACTCAGAGACTCTGACTGACTCAAGACAGATAACTGCGCTGAACTTCCTGCAGAAACACACCTCAAATAAATCTGTCTTTAGCTCTATCTTTTTTCTGTCAGGTGCACACACTCAATAACTGAGCTGAGTTAAATGCGAATGTGTGTGTGTGTGTGTGTGTGTGTGTGTCTGTGTGTGTTCATGCAGTCTCATCCGTCAGTGAAGACTGTCTGTCTCTGTGCATACTCAGTGTCAAATTGATAGGAATCAAAGTGAATAAAAAGCACCCTGTCAGTCCTCATGGCAGGGGATTTGGATTACAACTCCATCTTTGTTACACACACACACACACACACACACACACACACACACACACACACACACACACACACACACACACACACACACAGAGCCCACCCCCAACACTCTCACTTGCTTTCATTGCCTTTTTGTACTTTCAACTAACAAAATGTTCTGTCCTTTTTTCCCTTGACCTTGAGAGAAAACTTCACAATGCTACAGCAAGACGTAAAAGAACAAAAGAACCTCAGAAAAAGGTGGTAAGAAAATATGACTTCATTTAATGTGTGGTATGAATTTACACAGAAGTGGATATTATTGAAGTGTGTGTGTTGATTAGATGTTACCTGGTGCAAGGAATTGTCATGTGTCACTACCTTCTTACCCTGAATAAAAGATGCATCACTGCTAAAAGACATACAGAAAAGAAGTCAAAGTAATAAAAAGAATTTGAACAGCTCCTGGGTCTTTTTATCTGGTTCCATGCACAACACACACACTGAAAAATCTGCTGCCAAGGTCCAATACAAAATTAAGAGTACAATGTTTCAACCAGAACATTTCAACAAGTGAAAGAGCAACTGTGTTTTAGATCAGAAAACCCACCTGTCTAAAAGGTTCAACATGCTATATGCAGCTACAGTATAATGCTATCACAAACATATCACACATCTTTTCAATGGAAAACGAGTTTGTATCCATGCCAGTGTTGTTGAAAATCACAGACAGCTGAAACAGCTAATGCTGTGGTGTTTATAGCCACAGCTATAGACATAGACAAGAGCTGTGCACTTGTCTGTTGTTAGTGTTCCTCTCCAAATGACTGTGTGCTGCTGGATAGTGTGTTTAGAGTAGTCCTGCACTGCATTGCTTCTCCTAAGGGAAGGGCATGTTCTGCTGTTGCATCAGCAAGGAGACAGACAGGGTTGTGTGTGTGTGTGTGTGTGTGTGTGTGTGTGTGTGTTTGTGTGTGTGTGTGTGTGTGTGAGAGGCCGACAGTTCGATCCACCTACTTGCTAGTTCGCTGGCATCTCCCACAAGTCCCAGAATTTCTTTGCAGTCTCGGTCTGTCTTGGCCAGTCCACACACACACACACACACACACATGCACACTCACACATATACACACAAGGTTGGAGTAGTCAACACAACTCAAGCCTAAGAGAGAGAAAGGGTCCCAGCACTGTCACCATTACCAACCTGTACCCATCTCTCACTCACACACATAAAGTACATCAGAGGCGACTCCTCCATTGAGGAAAGGGAGGAAGATCCTCCCTTAAATTTTTAAAGAAAGAACTACCAGGAGAAAGATCACAGATATTTAATAGAAAAACATGCAAAAACATGTCAAAAGAGCTGAAGTAATTATATTTTATCACTTCGAAAACAGAAAAAAGTCACCAAAATATCGTCCTCCCTTACTCCCTCATTGATATCCATTATAAACACTACGAACCTGGGCTCCTCTTTTAACATGGAGTCAATGGCAGAAAGGGAGGAACGTCCTCCCTTTGGGCGGGTCAGTTCAAAATGCTCGTCTCTCATCAATCAACCAATCACTGGAGCTGCATTCGTCAATGGGCCCAATCAGAATGAAAGGGTGGGTTGACGGGTTGACAGGCAAGGTCTTGTATTATGGTAAGGTCAGTGTTTTTAACACCACATGGTATCAAAGATACCCATGGCTAACTGCTAGTGTTACCACTAATCGTCTATATTGCTGGCCTTGCCTGTTGGTAGGGAAATCTCAAACATGGTCTGTGCAGAGATTTAGTGACCTTACAAATTTGTACAGGGCCACCAAGCGTCACGACAATTGCAACTACCACGGTGCAGCTATTTGCGTAAAATTGCTAGGTAGCGTGCCCGTTGGTCAGCTTGTAGACGAGGGTGCCTGGTTGCAAGTGGCATGGTACAATGCTAAAGTGCGTCGTAATAGGGACACACTGAAGCGTTTGATTGATGCTACGGCGTATTTGGGCATGCAGGAGCTGGCATTTAGGGGACGGGATGAAGGGCCAAATTCAGATAACAAGGGCAGCAGAGCAGAGGTGTTTGCAGAGCCGTTGCAGTCTTCTGGTGTTTCTGCCACTTTCACAATATTGCAGTGCAAAGCACAAAAGACAAATGACATTACCACAAACAAACTTTAGTCATTGCACTGTATTTCCCATGCTGACATGTGTCCTCAAAAACAAATTAATTTTATTTAACACAATCCCCCTAAGGCCAAGCACCAAGACACCTTTCTGGTTTTGTAATTCTTTCTCTCTCTCTCAACAATCCACCCATCCCATCTATTCACATTTACCTGCTCATTCACCCACCTGACTTTACCCCCTTGTCCTCCCCTATTTTTGTGACCACCAGTCGCCACTGCAGTACATGCACACACACACACACACACACACACTCTCTCTCTCTCTCCCTCTCTCTCTCTCTCTCACACACACACACACACAAAATGAAACTGTCCCATAGCATTACTTCCACTTGAGTGCTGTAGTTCTATGCCAGTCTGAAGTAATATACAGTTTTTCTGTGTGTGTTCATGCATGTGTGTGCATGTTTGCAAGTGTGGCTGTCTGTGCCAGCAGTTATATGAGTGTGCGGCAGGTTTGTATCAGTATGTTTGTGTTTTTTTTCTGTATATCTGCAAGCAGAGAAGAAGAGTCCTCTATCTTTGGACTTTTGCATCATCAGGGATCCAATCAGAGTCCTGAAATACCAACAAAACAACATGGCCAGAAGTGAAGTTTTTTTTTTGTGAAACACCCCCCACTCTCTCTCTCTCTCCCCCCCCCCCCTCTATTTCACTCTCACAAACACACACACACACACACACACACACACACACACACACACACACATACACACACACTCACACATCTATGTACCTCATAATTGACCTCTTCCCTTCTCCCCCTGGGAATCAGCCAAGTCAACCCCCCCCCCCCTCTTAAAACATACAAACATTTACTTTACTTTAAAACAATATTTATCAACAACTCACACAAACAGCCAAAAAGTCCACTTTACAAACAGATGAACGCTGTGTGTCAGAGACAGATTTGCAGGCAGTCTGAGTGATGGGCAGCTTAGCGAACGCCCAAGGGGGCCTGGGGCTTTGGCTTGGCTGGGTGTCTGGATGTCTGGAGGAGGCCAGCTCATGTTCCAGCTGCCTGGCCTGAGGGCATGGTGGTAGCAGACATTCTCTGCTGTAGTGCAGTCCAGTCCAGTGTATAGTAGTCAGTCAGTCCCCTCCGCTGTGCTCCTTTGGGGCCTAAGCTTGATGCCACCGGTCTTGCCGGTTTTGCCGCTGTCACCACCGCCATCGCGGCCGCTCGGCTCTGATGCCCGCACACCGCTTATTAGGACTGGTCTCACCTCGCCAGCTCTCCACAGGGAATGGATTCATGGTTGGCCAGCCAGCGTCTGGAAGTGCATGTGTGTGTGTGAGTGTGTGTGTGTGTGTGTGTGTTTGTGTGTGTTTGTTGCTGACACAAGCCAACCTGTCACACTTCACATTTCACAGACACTACTCAATCCAAAGACAGGAAGAAAAACAGCCAACAACCAAAAACAACCAAAGAAGTAAACCCAAACAATTAGCACAGAGCACACTAATGATTCATTGACTTATCAGCCCATTCACTGTCAGTACTTCCTGTAAGAATCATTTACTACATTCATGTGGTTATAATTTTTTGTCTGGTTTCATTTAAAGTTTTTGAAAAAAAGAGCATTTGATTCTAATACTTGAACTGTAGAGTACATACAACACTCAGCAATACAATACAATACAGTGCACAGCAGATTTCCATACTGCCAAAGAGCTATCTGGACTTCCATTAGTTTAGACTGGAATGAGATTGAGACTAGTGGTTTATTGGTTTGCTTGGTTGTTTGCAGCAGGGCTGTCCTGTGTTCCACATTCAGGCCCGTTGGGTGGTCTAAGAGACACACTTTGTGGAAAATGTTGCATAGCACTGTGCAGCACTGAGTCACATTGCATTCAGGTAGGATATTCAAATTGAAAATTAAGTAATGAAACTGATTTTGTTGCTAACATTCGATCGCGTCATTTGCAGTTAGGACACAGTGAAGTAGGTCATTAAGTACCAGTATCCAGGCACATTCCCATATGCAGTATTCCCACAGACTCCTACATACACTCAGATTTTGGAACATATACAGACATTACTATGTCAGCATACTCCTGGACCTCCATACACTTATTTTCACGCAGGGATATGGTTCAAGTTTTACAAGATTTAGTTATGGAAAGTCTTGGCACCTTGACTCCATGGGCAGAGTGCCACAGAGAGAGGTCTTCATGAGGTTTCTTCTCAGACAGAACAGTTGTTGGGGGCCCGGACGAGTGGAACTTTGCAGGAAAAAGTGCTTTGAATGAGAAACACAAAAGCATCATACACATACCCCCCCCCCCACACACACACACACACACACACACTGCTTTAGGTGAGAAACACAAAGTATCATTTATTCACCAGAGCCTCGGGCCTGCATGATCAGAAAAGTTTGAGAGAAGAAAGAACACTTATTGTCAGTGTATTCTTTATGCACTCTGTTCTGGTTTGTTCATGTTTTGTTAATGCCACACACACAAACACCCACCCACACACCCACACACACACACACACACACACCAACACAGATATTCTGCATCACTCTCACACATTCTATGGACATACCATACAGTACTTTCTAACACTCACTTTGCCTCTCACAACACACACACATGCGCACACACACATACACACACACACACACACACACACACACACACACACACACACACACACACACACACACACACACACACACACACACACACACACACACACACACTATTGTCTGCTGGCAATGTACACATCTCAATTTCATTTCTTTCCTTGAGGTGGAATTTTCTGGAAAGGGCAGGCTCATCGTGTGTGTGTGTTTGTGTGTGTGTGTGTGTGTGTGTGTGTGTGTGTGTGGATGTGAGTGTCTCTAAGTGTATGGTAGCAACTCTGTGAGGTCAACCTGAAAGAAATCCTGCACTGCAGTGAAGGCCACTCTACTAAAGTAACAACAATGCAAAAGACATTGAGAGGCCATGACTTGATTATGACCAAGCGATTCCTTTATACCTGACCTCATGATTATTTAATCATGTATGAAGGGAGTCGGCGGCACCCATTGCTTGGAAAAGGGAAGTAGCCTAGCCTGGTCAGGCCACCACCTTAGGAGTTGTTCCTCCCTGGGTTGTCCCTGGAGTCCACTCAACACTGTGTGTTTGTGTGTGTGTGTGGGAGTGAGAAAGGGAGAGAGCGAGAGATATTGTTACTCATTATTAATTAAGCTTGTCAGCATTATCAGAGACAAACTGTATTGCATCAGGCCATTTATTGTACCTCTGTATGTGTTTCTGTGTGTTCTTTCATGATAATGTAGAATAAATGCATATGGCAGTTAGTATGTACACATACACATTGTATGAAAAGGCCTCAAGGGTATATCGTTTGTTGCACAATGTATGGGGGATGAAATGTTCAAGTAAAGCAAAACACAACTCTCCCAGCACAAGCACTTCAGCCACTAACAAACACACACACACCCACGGCCTCTAGCGTGTTTGACTCTTCTTAGATGGACAGTTGGATAGTGTCTTTCTTTCACTCCGAGTGCTGCTTGTGTCTCATTGGTCTGACATCAAATAAAAAAAAAAACCCAACATGACACCACTGTATCGATTTCCTTACTGAGGGATAAAGCATTTCTC
>JAIFZK010000004.1:11022500-11055000 GCA_027481765.1 Tenualosa thibaudeaui | reverse complement strand
GGGGAAATAATACTCACCATGAGGTAAATAACACCCCTTAATGGAAACTTCAGACTCCGATTAAAATTGGGGAATAATAGCTTCATGTGTGGTTTTCGCATTAACAAATCCCAACTTTACCAATTAGTTATGCTCCACAATTTTCACTTTCATTCCCTGAACCCCCCACCACACACACCCCCTTTACTGCTTCCCCTTTTTCCACACTTCATATTTTCTCTCTCCTCCTCACTTCTCAAGGAAACACTTGAGCTGCTCAAGGCTAGCATTCCCCTTGTGCGCAGGGGTGAGGGAACTAGCATAGAAATGCAGATTTATTTGGAATAATGGGGAGGTGTCGCTGCATACATAATGCCTATGTGCCACTAGGGGGGGTTTAACATTCCATGTGTGACGGAGTCATCACTGCCGCCACCACCACCACCTTCTCTGCCACAGCCACTGCTACCACCTCACCTCCACCTTCGCTGCTTAAGGAGGAGAGCAAAGGCTCACAGGGCCACCCCAGTGGGACGGCACAGGGCTCTTAACATTACATGAGGACGTCAGCACTTTAAAAGCCAAACACCAAATGGTCCTGCTGGGACTCATGTGGCGTTAACGGCAGACGTGGCAGAGGGAAAAAAAAAGGAGAGACGCCACCTAATCTGCCGCTTAACATCACAGCAGAGGAGAATTGCAGGACCTCTTTCTCACGTCATGCATGTGGTTCTCTAAAGGGCTTCCCTTCCATTATAGATCCTCATGTAAGATCAGTAGTACTGAGTAAAAGTTTAGTTACTGGAGGGAGAAAACACACTAAAGACTGAAGGAGAAAAGACTTTTAGCCATATAATTTCACACAGGATTTAGCAGTTCCATCCAATAATGACACATTCCACACTTCCTCAAGATTCATTTGGTGGAACCAAATCAGTTTATCACAACCAGCTGATGTCTCAGCTGATCCCAGATGGCACAGTTGGTGGCTTATTTCAGTTCCTTCAGCCAACTTGTTCTCCATGCTTTTCTTTGCTAACCACATTGCAGTGGACTTCCAGCCAAACTCCCTGTTTCATGCTGTGCTTGACTAGGCATGTTGTTGTGATCCAGACCTGCTCCAGACCTCTTTATAATATGGAGGGGTCCTCTTCCTAAGGCTTTTCTTGTAGGCACACAGAAGGGCAGGGATGTCCCAGAACAGAGTCATGCCACCAAACTTAAAATGAACAGGGGTGGAAAGTAACGAATTACATTGAGTAGTTTTTTTATGAGTACTTTGTCATTTTTTAAGTAGTTTTTCAAATAGGTAGTTTTACTTTTACTCGAGTACATTTTAAGCCAAATATTTTACTTTACATTTGAAGCCTCCCACGTTACTGAGTAAAATAATATTGATATATAATAATATTGATAATATCGGAAAAATAAAATGCGGGGGAACTGAAAGGAAACTGCAATGCGTGGGTTTGCGCACGGCAATTTCCATTATCCACAATCTGGATAAAGGCGATGGAACAAGATGGCTAGTGTGGAGCCAGATATGGAGATCATGGAGGATGAAAGACCAGAAGAAGATGCATTAAATTCTGGAGAGGAAAGCCATAGTAAACTTTGGCCAAACCTCGATGACCTATTTGCATTTAAATGCAAAAAAGGCAACAACATAATCATGCAATGTGTAATGTGCCTGCCCGGCCGAACCGATCTTTCAGCGTAAAAGACCTCAACATCGAATCTACGAAAGCATGTGGCGGTAAGTAGGCTACAAATATAGGCCTATATGTTTTGCCTGTTATACCCCAACGGTATATTTATTGTTGTTGGGTTAATACCTTACGCTGGTAAGCACAATCTGGCTTCATGATATCAATTATTTTCCATCCTGATCACTAACATTTCAAGTGAAGTAGCCGAAGGTAGGGGAAATTAATCACCTCACGAAATGAATCACCTTCTGACTGCCCTCTAAATAATAAGAATGCAGGACTTTAGTTTGCAATTAGTGTCTTAATAAATCATCTTAATTTATGTTGGCTATAGGATAACTTGTGCTGGATTTGGTTTATGACTCGTCCTTTTTTACATAAAATAATTGAGTAACTAAGTAACTTTTACTCAAAGTACATTTGAAATGAAGTAATTTTTTACTTTTACTCAAGTACATTTTCAGATGGGTACTTTTACTTTTACTTGAGTAGGATTTAAGCAAAGTAGATAGTTACTTAATTAGAAGATACTTTTACTTAATTACAATTTTCAGTACTTTTTCCACCTCTGAAAATGAAATTAAAATGTTAATTATTTTTCTTTATGTAGTAGTCATGTATGTATACTGTACTGTACTGTATACTGTATAGGGAAGCAGAGAAAAGAGTAAAGCAGTAAAAGCTGAATAAAGAAACAAAATCTCAGTAGTGGTATTACTGCAATGTATATATGCCTAGGGAGAATGTGTGTGTGTGTGTTTGTGTGTGTGTGTGTGTATGTGCATGTGTGTGTGTGTGTGTGTGTGTGTGTGTGTGTGCGTGCATGTCTGTGTGTGTATGTATGTGTGCGTGCGTGTCCGTGTGTATGTGTGTGTGTGTGTGTGTGTGTGTGCATGTCTGTGTGTGTGTGTGTGTATGTATGTGTGTGTGTGTGTGTGTATGTGTGCGTGCGTGTCTGTGTGTGTGTGTATGTGTGCATGTGTGTGTGCATGTCTGTGTGTGTGTGTGTGTGTGTGTGTGTGTGTGTGTGTGTGTGTGTGTGTGTGCATGTCTGTGTGTGTATATGTGTGTATGTGTGTGTTTGTGTGTGTGTGTCTGGATGCTCCTTGTTAGACGTCACACATTGCTACTGCATGGCCTGCTGGCCCTGACAGACTCACTCACACATGTAAAACCACACCATGCATTTTTTATGTCCTTTTCCTCTTCTGGCTGTCTGCAGCATCATGCCTGGTGTGTGTGAGAGATTGAGAGGGAGGGAGAGAAAGAGAGAGAGAGAGAGAGAGAGAGAGAGAGAATAAGAGAGAGAGAGAGAGTTAATGCTACATGGTATGTCAAGGTGGAGGGTTGTAAAGGTAGGATGTGTGTCTGTGCGCCTATGAATGTGTTGGAGTGATGGAGAAACAATAAATTATAGCACTTTGTTTTGGGAAATCCTACTGGCCTAACAGATCTGAGTATTTGGCTTTGCTGAGATATTACTGTGGCACAACAACTGTGTATTGTGTGTGTGTGTGTGTGTGTGTGTGTGTGTGTGTGTGTGTGTGTGTGTGTGTTGGTAGCAAGTATGCGTGGATCGACAGGTGGTGTTGACAAGTTGCAAGAGTGAAGGAGTTGGAGACATGGAGCTGTCTTGAGCTCACAGGTGGTGTAGCCTAGCACTCGCTCCCCCAGCACCACAGCCTCCAGAATCAATTTGGAGATGTTTTAGAAGATTCCCTGACTATCCAATGCCACAAGTTTCCAAACACCCTTTCTGACTGCGCACACACACACACACACAAACACACACGTACAACAACTCATCCCTCTATTTACATATTCAAAGGCCCTCTGAAGACATCCATTTAAAAACCACCCAAGCAAAGCTGCTTTGGAGAATACGTGAGCAGCAGTATGGTTAACAAGTACTAGAGGTTCTTATCTGTGTGATGGTAGAAAAGGGAAAATGCAAGACTAAAACAATTTGTGTCGTTCAAATAGGAGCAGGCCTAGAAGCCTGGCTTCATTCGCCGGTTTACAGACACAGTTTTGGTAAACCCACCAAGCCCTGCAAATGACCTTGTTGTGTGCTGTTTCACAACCTCATCTCTCTCGCCCTGTTTTTCCTCCGCCCCTCTCTAGCTTCGCATTGACTTTTATCTAAGCGCTATTCAGATTCTCATTATGCGGATGTTTATGAGGGAGCGTGCTGCGTTATTGAAGTCCTCCCGTTTTGAGTCATTACCTCATGCTGGAGATGCGGCATCCGGAACAAATGGAAAACTAACTTTCAAACAGGAGCGAGAGTCCTATTTTTACAATGTGCCATATGCTCCTCTGTGTATGGAAATGATACATCTTGTGATTTCCTTTCTTTAGACTTCTTTTAACACCATGGGTAACCAGAGGAATAGGCTAATTGTGCATATGTTGCCCTGACCCTCCCCACCCCCCACCCCCCTCCCTCCTCAGTCACAGTCAGAATTCACTTTCAACTGTGTCTTCTTTGGTGCCATTTTCAACTTCAATATTTGTCAGTTTACCCAAATGGCTGATTTACTGAGTCACAAAGTAAATGTTTTTCTCTTTTCTTCTCTCTTTCCCCTCCCTTGGCATTGCTTCTTGGCTTTGACAAGGTCCGATTGGCTCTTTCCCGTCCAAACACACGCTGTGATTGGCTCTCGAGAGAGAAAGGGGCACGGTGGGCTATTTCTGTTGGCGAACAGGCAATGTGAGAGCCGCCATTCAGATGACTGGACAATAACCACACCTGTACGCTTGGCTGGCTTTGAATAGGCCGGTGGCATTAGTTTGGGTAATGAGGCCGGGGTTGGGTGGAATCCCGTGGCTACAAGCGAGCCAGCTTATTTAAGCGCAGTAACGCTCTCAGCTTTCCTCTCTCCCCCTTTCTCTCCCTCCTTCTCTGAATCCCTTTGATGTGATCCACGTCTCTTTAAAGTGTCTTTGTTATTTTTGCTGCTCTGCTCCATTACAGATGCCTGAAGGTACTCATTGGTGATATATAAGATATATACGCCAATCATTTATGTCAAAATTGTAACATTTAACAATTACATTTAATTGTTAAATTGTAAATTGTTTACATTTGTCAGTGAGAGACCTGTATGAAAAATGCTACTCCATTAAAAGTGCACTATATCCGTATGTTTAAACACTGATATCATGATCTGTTTCTGGTACATTTTAAGTAATGTTTAATAAACTGTGATCAGTTTTATTAGAGTCTACACACTGATGTTTTTACATTTTGTATGATGTAAAAGTGCCACATTCATGTAAGAAATCAGGTCAACAGAAAAAAAAAAACAAGTTGAAGGCTTATCTAACATATCGATACAAAACACTTAAAAATATTAGGCTGATAACAAAGTTCAGGAGATAGACTTCTACTCAGAGATTAATACTGCCACTGTGACTAGGATTGCAAACATAACAAAGTAATGGCCTAAATATAGAGGCTACACACACACAATAATAGTAATAATAAGAAGCAAAACAAAACAAGTATATAAAAAGCAAAACAAAACAAAAACAGAACATTAAGAGACATACATTGTGCTTATGGTGAATGACCTTAGATATGTCCATTGCAACATTAAACAGATATACATTGTCATGCATTGTGTGAACTTAAATGTATATACATTATAAGTGTTACACTTCATGAACACACAGCACTCTCTCTCTCACACTCACACACACACACACACTCCCTTTCCCTCTCTCTCTCTCTCTCTCTCTCACACACACACACACATACACACACACACTCTCTCTCTCTCTCACACACACACACACACACACACACACACACACACACACACACACTCTCTCTCTCTCTCTCACACACACACACACACACACACACACACACACACACACTCTCTCTCTCTCTCTCTATCTCTCTCTCACACACACACTAATAGCCCTTATGCATTGATGTTTTTTCCTTTATATTTTTTTTTGTTTGCTTTGTTGTTTGGGAGCCCAGTTACCTTGGGCAGCCTGACCCAGAACAGTCAGGAACTAGATCAGGCCTTCTGACATTTGTGAGAAATAATTGAAATTGCAGGTGGCCAAGGCCTTACCTGCCCTGCACTAAACCTCTTCTGTGAAAGCCCTCAGCATCAAATTAATCTTTACAATATATCATCAGACTACATGATGATTGATGTGCGCAAAAACATGCCTGCTCTCACTTGCTCTCTCTCTCTCTCTCTCTCTCTCTCATTGTCGGGGTGGATGTGGTCTGCGGTCTGCAGAGAGTCAAATGGTGTGACTACTGGGATTCAGAAAATTTAATTTCCTAGACCGACTCTCATTTAAGCACTGTGGATGATGGGTCTATTAGTGAGCTTTTTCATGGCTGGTTTGAGTGTGATGTCTTCATTTTTATGGTTTCCATCATTAACAGGATGGATACACATATTTTAGTTTTTCCTCCGTTTTTTTCCTCCTTCTGAAGGTTAAATAGCACATAGATGAAAACGTTGAAGAGATGAGAATTAAGACGTTTCATTTGCACCTGGCTGTCAGTTTGGATTTCAAATCTTCATGTCAAATTTAATGGAATAGTCACCTCATTACATTGTTAAAAACAGAAAATCCATGTCACAGTGTCTCCACCAGTTTCAAAAAAAAAAAAAATCACTGTCATTTATTAAACCTTTGGGTTGCTATGCAGACCTATTATACTTAGTTTAAGAATTTAAGACCATACATAGATTCTTTATTTTTGTTTTTGATGTTTGTTTCCCTTCAATATAAATATTGCATTGGTTTGTATTGTATGTGTTAGGTTCGGTGAGATTCAGACGGAGACCCAAATGCAGATCAGTGTGGATTTATTTACAGTGGTCAAAAAATTATACAAAAGGGGAAAAAAGCACAGAAGATCGAAAACAAGAAAAAAGGCGTAAGTAGTCCAAAGGCTTCCAAAAAACTGGGTCCGGGGAAAAAACACACAAAAGATCAATACTATACAAAGTCAATCAGAGATCAAGCGGACAGGAGGGAATCACAAAAAAACCAAACATCCAGATCGTTAACAGGCAGTTCAAATCCAAAAGTATCCACAAGGCACAAGAAGGCAAAAAAACTCAAAAGACTCAGATAAGGCAAATACAAGAAACATGTATCGGGGTAAGCACGGGGAAACAGGGATCATCGGCAGGTAACGGACTAGGTAACAGACTTACAACACAATCTACGCAGTCAGACGATCAGAGAGGGAACATGGAACAAACTGAGGTTTAAATAGGGAGCAGGGGCACTTTGGACAAACAGGAGGCAGGTGACACTCATTACGGGGAAACAGGATTACGAGGCACAGGTGTGGAGCAAGGGAGGAGAAAGGGGCAGGGCAGGTAAGCAGAACAGAGGCACATGGAAGATACAAACACACAAAGAAGCTGCAATGCAGCGTTAGTCCAGTGTTTGGCCCAGGTCCCAGGGAGCAGGATCATGACAGTATGTTAGCTTTGGCAACACTTCTGGATCATGACAATAAAGCTCCTCTGAATTTGAATTTGAATTTGAGTGAGAGAGAGAGAGAGAGAGAGAGAGAGAAAGAGATGCTCAGATATAAGATTAACTACTTAGACATAGGTAGCTACTTGAAGTTAGCATAATGGCTGAAGGCTAACTGTGGGGCGTCTGTGGGGTGGTGGCAGTGGTTGGGGGAGTACAGGGTATAGAGGCAGAGCAAACTGGTTTGATCTTGTTTTTAGGTGGAACGTGTGAAGGCATATATGTACAAGGATTGCAGACAGGGAAGCTTAGCCAGTCACAATAACCATCTCAGTGCTAACAAGCCTGAGGGTACCCTTATGAAGACAGAGAGTTAGCATTTGTAATGTCAGATAAAATAATTTTTATATAATTTTTTATAAAATCCATTGAATCCTTCAGTGCCCAGAATCACTGTCACATTCATTAGTGATAAGAGAATCCCTGAAGCACAGATGGTCATACTTGCATAAAGTGAGCTGCATGTCCTGAACTGAAAGCACATCAGACTGATACCAGAATGATAAGCGTGTCTTTTGGAACCTTCACATGCATTTGACCTGTTTGTCAGGAAAAAAGGCACTCACAGACACACACACACAGACACACACACACACAGAAAGAGAGAGAGAGAGAGAGAACAGTGGAAATACACCCTGAACTCCAAGGAGGAAATACAAAACAGACCTCCCCAAACTCCCTCCCAAAGCCTAAACAGGCCATCTCAGTGCACAGTGCACATAGATAGTGTCACTCAAGAACTAAAGTTGCAAGCATCTGAGATGATAGGCCCTGATAAAAGCAGACAGGAGGAGTGTGCCGGCTAACCGAGTGATGAGTGTGTGTGTGTGAAATGAACATAGCCAATGTCTGGATGCTCAGCGGCAGCAGTGCTACTTAATTCCCAGAGATCCCTTCCTAACGCTGACTAGTTCACGTGGATAAGCTTAGATTAGGTGGCATTGCTCTCATATTGAAAAGCTTTACAGAGATCTTTTTTCCCTCTCGTTTAATGTCACCCTCCCCCATCTCCTCCCCTCTGGTCAGAGAAGACAAAAAAATGGAATATATAAAACGGATTTATCTCATGGCCAGTAAGTCCACAAGGCTGATCTGTATCTTTGGCACGCTGCATTTCTGGAGACAGTCACTTTCTTTTTTCTTCCTCTTTCTTTTCATCCCTACCCCCTTCCTCTCTCTATCTCTCTCTCTCTCTCCTCATCTCTCTGCCCTTCTTTCTTTCTTAATCCGCGAGAGCTGATGCATCAGTATAGGGCAGGAATGGAAGCACAATTGCTGTAAGCCCCTAGTTTCATCGGTAACATATGAAACAAAAATCAAATAAAATATGTCTTCAATTAAAGTGGAATCAAGGCTGTGTTGTCAGTCAGAGCTTTGCGAGGATTAGGCCTGAGTTTCCCCTTAGTCTTTTTCCCACTTGCAGACTTGTAATGGCATTACGTGACCTGAATACACAGGACATATCTCTTCTTTTTTCTCTGTTTTTTCCGGGTGGGGATGGTGGTGTGTGTGTGTGTGTGTGTATATGTGTGTATGTGTGTGTGTGTGTGTGTGTGTGTGTGTGTGTGTATGTGTGTGTCGGGGGGCAGTTATGAGTTATCCTGTCAAGCAATGCTTTTTTCTTTCCTTCGCCTCTCGTACCCTCCCATTATCATTATGAACGAAAGCTGTATTGAGCAGTCAAAGTGCTAATTCTCAGGGATAATTTGGTCGGCTGTCTCTGCTCACTTCTGTCTCTGCTTTGGAGTGATTTCTTCTTTTCCTCTCTCTCTCTCTCTCTCTTTCTTTGCCTCTTTTCATGTCACAATTAACATATGCGGAGACAGGTTCGGTGGAAGTGGGATTACTCTGGAGAAAGCGAAGGCCTGGTAGCCTCACTGCGGGGTCGTCTCTCTCGTTTACTTCTGGGGCTTGAGGAAGACAACCAGCCCCCTCAGCTGAGAATGTCCTTCCTGGAGGGTTTGTTATCAGAATGATAAATGGAAATTCAACGCGCGCGCGCACACACACACACACACACACACATACACTCATGTGACTTCAGCTTCAGGGAAATGTGCATGTCCTTTCTCTAGTAGTAGGCCTGTAGTGTATTCAGTTGTCATTGGCTCCTTGATCAATACAATAGATGTAGACTACAGATTCAGATAGACAGATGGACTTGTTCTGCCCCAGCTCACCCCACCAACACAACCTTGGTAGCATATGATGCTTCCACTGAAGTAGACAATAGCATGTAGCGTAGCATCTCTTAATGCATGCACCATGTCAAAACAAAAACAATCATCCTCCCCATCTTCCCTTAAGACCCCTGTCGCCATCCGGGACAAGAAACAGGGCCGCCAGCACCACCTCTCCTTTACCTCTCTCCACACACACACACACACACACACACACACACATACACATCACCATTTTGAGGGCTCCTGGTGTTTGTGGCGTGGTGATCAGACTCCTAATCTGTCCCTCAGGTGCCTTCTTAGCCATGCTCCACATGGTTAGCATGGTTGGCTATTGCTTTCTCCAGGTGTTGGAAACAGCTGTCCTGAGCTTATCTTATCATTGCAAGCCTTGTTTGTTGAATCCAGAGGAGAAATGAAACCCAGGCACCTGAAGGGGAGGGAGATCTCTATCTCCCCTATCTCTGTCAGAAAATGTGTTGCATGAGAGGCTAATGGCTTTGCCTGATATGGAGATTTATGGCAATCCTTTTCGCCTTGTTTTTTTTTCTTTGTATATATATATATATATATATATATATATATATATGTGTGTGTGTGTGTGTGTGTGTGTGTGTGTGTGTGTGTGACAAGGTCAAAGAAAGAGAGATAACTGCTCATAGAAATCAAAGCCTTTTTAGTGATTTTTATTCCTTTGGTGGTAGTAGAAATAAAACTCAAGTAAACACTGCACACTCATATGTAACCATTTGTTTACTAACAATGCAAGACCAAGACCTTTATAATTGTGAGCGCAAAGTTTATCTAGTACAAGCATATCTTCAGCAACAACAGCATCAGCAGCTCTGACTCCTTACATAAGATGTGTGCAATTAGGTAATTGCTTATCAATTATCAGTCCACGCGTCATTAACTGAGAATAATCAAAGCGGGCTCATTCTGTAGTTGGGTGTAGAAAAAGAACTCCTATTTGAGCATCTCTCTCTCTCTCTCTCCCTCTCTTGTTCTCTCCCCATTCATGCTCACCCTGCATAACCTAAGCAATTGCAGGCCAGCATTGGACAAAAGAAAACTTCTCTCGCTCTCTTTCGATGTGATCGACGGATGTGCTTGTTTTGCGTTGGCGAGGTTAATGGCGTTGTGCAGCCGAGCCTGCAGTCATCAAATTAGCTGGAGCACTCATCATACTCGGCCCACCCCTCACTCATTATGATTTCGAGGCACCTTGGGACAGACCCCCTCACACACATCTGGTCACACACACACACAAGCACACACTCACGCACACACACACACACACACACACACACACACACACACACACACACACACACACACACACAGACACACACACACACACACAAGCACACGCAGACACACACACACACACACACACACAAGCACACATCTTGTCTACTGGAGATATGCAATGCAGACTCATGCCTATGCACCCTGACTTGCCGGGCCTTCAGAAGTAAACCTGAGTTGAGCATTCAGCTTGTAACAGAAGCTTACCCCCAAACTGGAAAACTAGTGTAGATGACTGCCTATGTGTCTGTAGCCCCAGACCTGTGTTTCAGATTTAAATTCATAGTTGAAAATATGTGATCAGCAGCTAAGCCTAAACACATTCTTAATTGAAACTAAATGTTATGTTTTGAATTACTGTTGCCAAAGTGAAGCAAGATTAGGCAGTGAGGGAGCATGCTAGAAGAAATATATTTTCATATTTGGATGTCTGGTATCTGGCAATTTATACTGCAGATACTGCATGCCTTTGCAATTTGCAAAAATATATGTACTGACAAAATATTTTATTCATTTTCATATTTTATTCATATTTTATTTTACAGAGAAGAATGGGGGTTCAATAGATACAGTGATGCATCGATGCAATTCTCCCTGTTGCTGACCTGGGTGCTGAAATCACATCACTTACATGTGTGCAGGCTTTACAGAGGTCTGAGAACAATTTTGATTATTTAAAGGAAAATATTTATTTTGGAGTGGGAGGAATGGGGGGGTTGTAATTTCATGGGTGCAGAGTTGTATTAATATTATTATTTTTATGTAGGGATGTCGGAGTTAAAAATAAAAATAACGCAAGGTATTGAAAGGCACACCAGGCAACATTTAATGCTATTTTTAGGTTAATTTACCAGCTTCATAGTCACTTTGATTTAGCCCCTGCCGTTGCTAAGTGTAGTTAGAAGAGCTTGCAGTCTGAAAACCAGGGTCAGTGAAAAAATTGTGCTCACTATCTTGTCAGTCAACATAACTCTTCCAAAATGATAATCGCTGGTTCCTGTTCTTTGGTCTACAAACAAATCCTCATGGACTGGTGAGAATGTATAATGTCGTTGCTTTTTTTTTTTTTCTTGGATGACTTGCATGCAAAATAAAGCCAGTTATAACATTAACTTTGTGGTAAAATGTAGCAATACAACTTGTCAAATAAAGCCACAACATGGCCAAGTTACGTAGCCTACATATGTGATGTGGTGCAAGTTTACGTTTACTTTTCCAGGTGAAATGCAGAATTCTTTGGTTGATGGGCTACGATTATGAATGCGCACAGGTCCTTACCACAGGTCCATACTTGTAGACTGTAAGCAGTCTAGTGATTGCCAATTAGCCTGCTGCTTAACTTGACGGAAATGTCAGGAGTCAAGCTACTTAGCTCTTTGAAGTGCAAGTGTATCTTACAGCCATTACAGTTAAGTAAAGATATAATCTATTATTTCTCAGAATCATGTTTTGCACTTACGCCTATAAATGTCTGAAATGTCATTAATTTGGAAATTATAGGCTGTGGACCTAGACCTAATATCAAAACCCAAATTCCAAATATTTGTGCATCATATTTTGTAAAACAGTCTAGAGAAGATGATCCTTATTATAACTTACATGAACATTTCAATATATTCAAGACATTAAACTGCTGTAGATAAAGTCTGTGATTTTCTGTTAATGTATTTGAATAAAATTTAAACGGATATTTAAGGAAATGCTTTTTTTGTGATTAATTGTGATTAACTACATAATTTTATGAGGTTAACTGCAATAAAAAATGTAGTTGTTTGAAAGCCCTATTTTTATGTAATCTTTCACATAAAATATAAAAATTATTATTGAATTTCTGTGCACTTTGCGTGTGTTCGGGCCCATTGGGTTAACTCACACCTCAATCTTTTGGCTTGACTTGCATTGAAGGAGACTGTGCAGAAATGGCATGCAAGTCTATAATTTCTTGCTGGATTAAGTGATTTAATACCTTAATACCTAAATCCAACATTGTTGGGTTGTGTTCTCATGCTTATTTTGATATATGGTTTGCCATTTGTTGGGTAAGGGCTTATATCTATTGCAACAAGAAAATTGGCGGTGTGATGGTGCAGAGCTGCATAATGTATTAAGAAATGTATTGTAGCCTACTGTAGGCTACTTTCAAAGCAAATCACAGCAATGAGTGACTTGTATCATTGAAAACGTCTGGATTGTGCAGTTTCACCTGATATGTGGCATCTGTGAGACAAGAACGCAAACAATTTAACCGAGATGAATAGATTACTTTTCATGCACTTGGGAGACTTGGGTGATCTAGGGCAGATTGTTTGTGTGATGAATTGGAGATGTGGCGTGAGAGCAAGTGAAGGCAGTTAAATGTGTGTGTCTCACGCTCATTGCATGAGAGTTGCAACCCCTCTGCATTTGTGCATGCACACGCACACACACACACACACACACACACACACACACACACATTCACACAAACAAACTTGCATGGATAAAATTACACAGCCTACAAAAAGATGTGTGGGCTTAATTTGGAGCATTCTGCCTGGGGTCGTCTTCAAATCCTTGGACATGTTAAGACCTGATATACAGAAGCATATCAAGCATTCTGCTGCTTTTCCAGTCACTGTCCTTCATTTGTTTTTTTTTTCCTGAATATTTCAACATTAGCAACATTTTGTTGTAAAGTCTCAGGCCAGTATTTGACCTCTCCGAGTAAATGTTCAAAGTCAGTGGCTTCCAGCTGGAGATACTGTGATAAGAGTGTCAACAGCAATATTGGCCTTTCTCCTCTGTGAACACAAGCAATGGAAAGAATAAAGAATGATAAGGAGAAAGCAAAGTAAGAAAACAAGCCAAACATTAACTGATACGCCTCATAAGTCATTAGTCTCATTAATGCAGGTGAGCTTTGCTGGCTGTCTAGAGTTGCTGACAAACTCATCAGGACATTCATCTTCTTTTCTATGGGTTTGTGTCCATTTATAACTCAGTGGAACTTAAGAGAGAGAGATGTGTGTGTGTGTGTGTGTGCGTGGGGGTGGGCATCACTGCGATTATTAAATTCCCTGGGTTTTGTCCATTTAAGGAAAATAATATAATTATAATTACACATATAATTACGTAAAAATGCACAATGGGTCAATAATTAAAAATAATTGAATAAAATTGTGAAATAAATAAACACACACACACACACACACACACACACATATGCCATCTTCTGTAATATTAACACTGGCAGCATGGACAAAGCTAAAAAAGAGTGTGTGAATTAGAATGCCGTAAGAGTTTTCTGTTGGCAGACCAGCATCTTAAATTATGAACTCCTACACGGATCATATTTGTGTTTTGCTGACTAATTTATGTCTAGAAAGCAATGCATCAACTCCACACGTTATTAATTTAATCATTTTTTTCAAGACAAGGAATATCTACTTCTCTCTCACTTTCATCCTCCTTTGATTAAAAAGGCATCCAAATCTCTCTGTCCCTCCCTCTCTCTTTTCTCTCTCTCTATCCACTGATGAAGTCAGAAGCAGTCTTACCATTGTCAGTCATTACTGGACAACCTCACTGACCCCACTCTCAATCTCCCTTTCCATTAGAAGAATGCAGACCCTCCATCTCAGCAATTCTAAAGCCACAGAGGCAAAGCTCAGAGCTGGCTAGCAAAACATGACTCCCCCTGCCAAAATATCATTATGAGATGTCTGTTTTTAGACATCATTATGCTTATAATGTCTCCAGTGCAGTGTATAGCCTCTGCCTTGAGTGAGACTGTATCCCAGCACTGAGGAGATGTGTATGTGTTTGTGTGTGTGTGTGAGAGAGAGTGTGTCCATCTCGACAGTAATGGCATGGCCACTGTCCTGACCCTGGCAGAGACACCGTGATAGTGGGATTATATTTATGGCTGTTGTTGGCTGCTCTGGCCCTGACGGTGAATAATGCAGCCCATCGCAGCATGCAGAAGGCCCCGCCGTGGCTACGCCTGACTGACACTTCCCATCAGCAGCACAAATAGCACAGGCAGCCAGCCTTTTAACCATCTCTCTCTCTCTCTCTCTCTCTGTGTGTGTGTGTGAGAGAGTTTGAGTTGTGTGTCACTAAAACTGAGTGCACAGACTGTGTGTGTATATGTGTTTTTCAGATGTAGAATGAGTGTGTGTGTGTGCTTCTGTGTGTGGTTGTGTGAGTGTGTGTTTTGCAAATGAAGAGTGAGGGTGCGTGTGTGTGTGTGTACGTATGTGCATGTGGGTCTTTGTGTGGGTCTCTGTGTGTGTGTGTGTGTGTGTGTGTGTGTGCCACTGTTTGTGAAGGCAATTGAAGTGTGTATTTCCTTTGGAGTGTGTGTGTGTGTGTGTGTGTGTCTATTCATGATTTCTATGTGTGTGCCCACATCTTCATGCAGACTTCTGTGTGTTTACAGTGATTTGCTTCTGTACACACACACACAGAAGAGGAAAATGAGTTTTTAATGACACCGACGGTCTGAAGGAAGGAGGAGCACAAACTGTCAACTTCTCAGGCAAATGCCACTTATCAGTCAAGCCACTGACTTCACCACAGAATGATAACTCACAGAGAGAGAATAAGAGAGAAAGAGTGTGTGTGTGTGTGTATGTGAGAGAGAGAGAGACAGAGACAGAGAGGTTGGGGGCCTTCATTTAGGAGAGGATAAAAACAACACATCACAATGAGAGAGAGGGAGAGAGGGAGAGGCAGAGAGATAGAGAGATTTAAGTTATTAGAAGAGAGGGGTTCCCACAGCATTTTACTTAAGCTTTAGTGGCTCCAGTCCAAACACAGACAGATTCACACTCACTCACACACACACACACACACACACACACACACACACACACACACACACACACACACACACAGAGGGAGAGAGAGGGAGAAGAGAGAGAAAGAGAGAGATTATAGTGGTTTGTATAAGTAGTCCCTACTCACCCAGGCGAGTGCAGGGGGAGTCGCTTCAGGCGAAGGACAGACCCAGGCTTTTCTTCCTCCCTTTATCTTTTTTTGTTCTTTCTTTCTCTTTTATTCTTTTTTGCTTTTTGCTGAATTTCTTTTTCTTTTCTTCCCCTCTCCTCTGTTTGATCAATCAGAGACAAGAGTCCCTCCATCCCCAAAGCAATGCCAGCCTCTGCACGAGGCCCTCCAGAGCCCCACTCCATGTCTGTGTGTCTCTGTCTTCAAACATGTGCGACTGGTTAGGGAAGAAGTGCTTGGGGGGAATATTGTCCAGTTCCTAACAAGGAAGGAACAAAGAGCAGGAAGGTTTGTTTGCCAGCGGTCTCTCCTTGGTCACATTCACTGGGCTTGTACCATATTGTGATGTGTGGCCCACATGATGATCCGTACCCACATGTGGTTGTTGTGAAGGGAAAAACAAAAACTGAAAACACTTCCTTAGCATTGGCTGTGCTGTGCATACCCATGGGTGATGATGACACTGGATGACATGGATAGGACATAGAGGTTTTGGTATGGAATCATATTGTCCTGTTGATTGAGGGCACCCCTAATTTTTTTTTTTTTTTTTTTAAAACCAAAGACACATGGGTGAGTGGGAATAGGCTAAAAAGATGTGGTTGCTTAGGGCACTAAGTGTGCCAGGGTTGCCACTGTAGGAGGGCGCTGGGTGGGAGATATTAACCTGGAGTATTTGGTCTCAGGCTCCCTGGCAGTGGTTGCAAATGAGAGGCTCAAAAACTCTTGCACTCTGTTTCATCAGCCGTTTGGGGGAAATGGATATGAGATGGCGGGCACTGGCATATTTGAAAAGAAAAAAGAAAAAAAAAACAATGGAAAAAAAAGAGAGGGGGAGGAAAAGAAAAATGCCTTTGCTTCTCATCTGGTCTTAGTTGGAGATAAATCAAAAGAGAAAGGGGAAACAATGAACTTACATGAGCAGCTGGTCCACAACCCTCTTCCCCTCATCCCCCTTTACCTACCTGATGTAATGACTAGACGTCAGAGAGGTTAAATTTCATATCCCCTCAAGCTACCCCACCCCAATTCAGACTTTTCGATCTCTAACTGTGTTTGACCTTGGATATCAATATTGGGCTTGTGCTGTCCTAAATAAAAGAACTGATTCTGTGCGGGCTGCATGAGTAATGAAAGCAATTCCTCTCAGCATATTCTCTCTGTACCAAAGGTCAGGAAGTTCACTTGTGAGCTAATCCAAAGAAATAACACAGGTGGTACACCTCTCACCCGAATGAAGTTATTCTCTCTCAATCAGAAAAGCTAAGCAATAACTCACAGATTGTTGCAGACATTGTTTCAGCATATTAGGCCCATTTTGTGAGTATGTCATGTTCATAAGTTGATAAGATCATCGATATGGGGGAACTTAGATGAACTCAAATCGAGTCCATTCAGTTATATTTATACAGTTTAAGTGAATTTAAGTGAATTTAAGTTAAGTAATTTAAGTTTAAGTGATTTAAGTGAACAACACATCTTGTCTTGTCTTGTGGCACTTAACAGACATTAACAAGAGCACTCAAGAGCAACAGGGGCAAGGAAAAACTCCCATGCTGTAGTTATTCAAGAAACCTTTGGGCAGATCCACAGCTCGAGGGAGCCGACTCAACTGCCAGGGGTCATGCAGGAAATCGAGTCGTCACACACGGCGGGACACCCCTAAACCTTCACGAACTTAGCGTGAATATGCACTTAAGTTTGTGAGTCTGTAAGGGCAGACGGTCCTATGGCGTCGGTCCTATGGCCTCCATGGGCCTCCAGTGGAGTTGGTCTCAGGATAAAGTTGATGACAGGGAGATCAAGCAGTGAGGGACAGTGATGACTTGGTGGTGTATGACAGAGGAAACAAATCTTTACCTATATTCCCATCTGAATTGGAATTCAGTGTGAAAGACACATTGAATGTCATGTAGTGAGGACTAACAACAGAAAGCTCAGTATAAACCAGGAGGTAAAAGTATTCCTTTTCTCTGGAAAAAAAATTAAAATCTTGGAGTGTACTTGTCTGCACACTGATCAATTGTAAATGATGTGAGAAGACCTCAAGGATTTGAAGTCTTATTTCAACATAAAACCTGCAGAAAGCCACTTCAAATATAAAATCGAGATGTGAATATACTTAACAGTGAAAAAGGCAATGACATATAGACATAGTACAAGGCTGATAGTGCAGTCAAGATAAATTAGCCAGTCATGGTGCAGACACTGATGAACGACGTCTGCACAGACTGCAATGATGATTCCAGGACAGCTAATCTAAGCACAATCCAAAAATCCATGGTGTCATGTTGGTTGACTTCAGTCTTCCGTCTCTTTGACAGACATACATATAGTCCCTCATGCCACCCTGGAACAGGCCAACGCTCTCAGAGGTGAAATGACAACTGAAAAGACCACTATTGTTTGATAGGAAGGGAATTATTTATTTCAGGAAGTGATTTTGAGGGTTAGGCTAAATTACAGCACTTCACATTTCATAGGTGGCATAGCTTTTATCAAGAAACAGCAACGAGTAGCTCTTCATCATTGTAAATGGTAAATGGACTGCATTTATATAGCTCATTCCTGCTGCTTCAAGTGCTTTACAATTAGCCTTACATTCACCCATTCACACACTGGTGGCAGAGGCTGCCATGCAAGGCCCCAACCTGCCCACCGGAATCAGTTTGGGGTTCAGTATCTTGCTCAGGGACACTTCGACCATGTCAGGAGAAGCTGGGGCTTGAACCTACAACCCTCTGGTTGCTGAAGAGCACCACTACCTCCTGCACTCCCTCCCCCCACTTCACATTTCATAGGTGGCATAGCTTAAATCAAGAAACAGCAGTGGTCCTTATCTCTCAGTACTTCTTCACCATGCTCCACCCTGCTGTTTTTTTAAGCCTATGGCATAATGCCCCTATTTTGCAAGCAAATATTAAACATTCTCAGCTCTTATCCTGGAGGTATAATATTTCTCTTTCTTTACTGCTGTGGCAACACACAGTTGGATCAATGTTTTGCTTTATCTTATCAAATCACTTATCAAACTGAATGTTTGTTTATGTTCTAACAACACGTTTGGTGAGTTTTATTTTTATTTAAGCTCCTGTGTGTGCTTTTCAGTAGTGCTCACTAGTGCTTCACTAGTCCACTGCAGAGATGAAAAACAACAATAGAAATTAGCAATAACTCACACTGACTGACTGAAAAAAAGGAATATGACCCAAATGACAACACTTTCAAAAAGACCTAAAGAGTGACTTATCTTTCACTAAAAGACACATTTCTCACTGCCCTTGTTCTGTTTATTCGTTTTTGTGCAGTCATATTCCAGTAGTATTGAGTGTCATGACAAGGGATGTATAGTTTTACTCTCTGGACCAGCTGGGCCTTTATTAGGGCAGAAGCATTTTTGCAAAAAAAGCAAAAAAAAAAAAAAAAAAAACACAACAAAAAAAACAAGCTACTCTGCAGCTAATACAAGCCTTTGGTACCACAAAATTGCTGTAGTGTTAGCAGCCATTGGCGTCAGAAAATTGTTAACCTATTCATTTTAGCATTCTCAGGTAGTAATGTCTACTGTGATGTCTTGAAGACCTATGAGGCTTATTTGGTGTTCATAAATCAAGACACAATATTGACAAATTTGGCTGATTCAGGATCAAGTGTTAGTAAGGTTCAATGCTCATTAGAATACACGGAGGGTAGATGGATAGGAGTAACATGACCTAACTTATCTGACCAACATGCACAAGCGAGATGAGTATCTTGACATTTTTGCAACCACCTGGTTGGCTGGCAGTATTTGATGATGCAAACAACACGTCAGAATCACATGGAGTCAGCCAGATAATACACACATTTAATGGGGGGAAGCAGTTCTCTATTTAATAACTTAAAAAACAGACAACTACTTCTTAGTAACTCATTCAGATTTCCCTTGAACACAAATGCTTATGCATGTCAAATCTATTGTTTTAATGCATTGGTAAAATATATTACTACATCTGTTATCTCATCTGAGAGAGAGAAAGACAGAGAGAGATTAAGCAGGTTCATGTTCCTGCTCTATAAATGTGATACAGGTTGCCACGGCACCACAACAAAGTTGCCACCTTTCAGCCATTGTGTGGTATTTCTGTACCTCCCCTCAGAAGATATCTTTCAGGATGTCAGTGGACATAACTCAAATAGTAACCATCACTGTAACAGCGTGGACCTATTTTTGTGCTGTTTAGACTGGGAGATGCTGTCAGTGTTTGAATTCCCCTATTGCTCCCGGAAGGCCTACGCATTTAATGCATCTAACACCGAACACAATAACGTTTCTATGCTATAAATAAGTAAGATTACGTATTTGAAACTATATCTTACAGTTTATACCGAAATTGCTTGCAAATATTAAGATATATCCTATGCCTGAATGATCATGAAACATTTTTAAAGCTTATTTGTAAGCTTTCAAATTACAAAGCCTACAAGCTGAAATCAAGTGGTTAAATCAGATACAGAAATCAGTGAGATAAGGCATGTGTGGCGAGTGAGCATGCGAGGCGTCTCTTTTGCGTGTTTCTTCAGCTTTAATTAAGACGGCCCACTGCGTAACAAAGGGGGCCGGGCTCCACCCTGGTAATTCGAACCCCGTCATAAGCTTGATGTAACATTGCATCATTCAGAGGATGTGCATAGTCATGGTGATGTCTTGCCATTCTCAGATGACAAGCTCAAACACAGACCCACCCACCCACATACACGCACACATGCACACACACTATACACAATACACTTGTATACACATTTAGACACAGAGTAGCATTACTAGAACCAAGCAGTTCCTATGCAATTACATTGTATCTGTAGCAGCATAAGTGTGTGGGAGTGTTTAAATACAGGGTGGTTAAACTGCTGACAGTATGTACGTGCGTGTTGAGGCCTGTGGTCTGGAAATAAAAAGAAGGAAATGAGCGAACGGCAACAACAGACAAAAAAGAAAGGTATTGAAAAAAGAGGGGAGGGAAGAACATAAGTGGTAGATCCAATTAGGTTGAGTAACGATTCACTCTCATTGGACATGAGTGTATGAATGCCACCATGACCCGTACAGTGACATGAGGAGAGGAAGCAGAGTAAAGGAGAAAGAGAGATGGAGTGAGGGAGAGTGAAAGAAGAAGAAAAAAAAAGACAGACACAGAGGGGACAAGTGGGAGGAGGTCTGGTGCAGGTTGTTGGCTCGGTCTGGCCACGGTGCTGCAGAAGTTTGCTTAGCAGCCAGAACAGCGTGTCTCTTATCTACTGTCTGTATCTCTCTCTCTCTCGCTCTCTTTCTTTGTACTTCTGTACCTCATTTGTGCTTGCTCTCATTTCCATTCATTCACTTCCTGCCTCTCTCTCTCTCTTTAGCAGCAGAGGAACTGGCAGAAAGGGGCTGGACTCACATGCCACATGTTTACCGACAGTGAACAGAGCAAGACTGAGACGCTTGTGTGAGTGTGTATCGCTGTGTAACTGTGTGTTTCTTTCTCTCAGTGTGTGTGTGTACGTGTGTGTGTTTGAATAGAAGCTGAAGTGGCAAAAAAAAACAAACTAGAGTTTGAAAGTTTTTCAAGCCTGTTAGCCTGTTGTTTGTGTGTGTGTGTGTTTGCTTGTTTGTGTGTGTGTGTATGTGTGAGAGAGAGAGAGAGAGAAAGAGAGCGTGAGTGAGTGGTTGAGTGAGTGTGTGTGTGTGTGTGTGTGTGTGTTTGTATGTGAGAGAGAGAGAGAGAGTGTGTGTCTGTGTGTGTCAGTGTGTGTGTAAAATGTCCAAACGGCACAGCTCTTACTCTGGGACAAAAGTTGCTCAGAATGGGTGCAATAAGGAACTCTGCCCTAAAAAAGTGCCCCTCGAGGGCAAGGTGGAACTTCGTCCAAAGGTGACCCTGCTCCGAGGAATCTCCATAATCATTGGGACTATCATCGGAGCAGGGATTTTCATCTCCCCCAAGGGGATCCTCAAGCACTCTGGGAGCGTGGGAATGTCGCTGGTGGTGTGGATCGCCTGCGGAGTGCTGTCTTTGTTTGGTGAGGGGCACACACCACAAAATACATATGCTTGTTCACATGGACCCCACCATACCCCCACACACACTCACATGCACACACACACACACACACACACACACACACACACGCACTGACATACGCACACATACACACACACACACATACACACACAGGGACTCTTTAAACATGTACGTTGTTGGGCAACTCAGGCTGCGTGTTTAAAGCAATGTTAATGTTATATGTCATATTTTTTATGTTAGTGATAAAATGCTCTTTATGTTTTTTATTGTCATAACGACAGTGGATCTAGTGTTTTTCTGTTTTTCCTTGGAGCTATAGTTCTACTGTCACCTGTGGAAACAGGGCATGTCTGATGAATGGAGAAACAAATGGGCAGGTCTTACATCAGCAAGCCATGTGGCATTGTGACTACTAGTGTGTGGGGCGGAAAAGGGGAAGTGGTTGGCAGACTTTGTTGGTAAAGGCAGGGGATTTCTGGATGATTTAGATCACTCAGTGACGTGAGACAGGGTTATGTGACTGAAGAAATGCTGACACGGAGCAGACAGCCGGGGATGCAGGGGACACACACAGACTGACAGACAGAGACAGACACACAGACAAACAGACGTGCACGCACACACACATACGCACATACACACACACACACACACACACATGCACGCACACACACACACACACACACACATACGCTAGTGTAGTGCGACTAGACTGAGGTCATTTGAGGCTTTTGAATTAAACAAAATCTGGATTATTTGCTTTTGTATCCAATGACCACACCTTCAGCCTGGCACCACTGCACTGGCCCAGTATAAGAAACACAATACTCCTGTGAAGGCATGTCCCTGATTTTGTTATGGGAGCTGTATCTGTTTTTTTGGAGTGAGCATGCCACTAACAGTGATCAGGTTAATTAAGAACTACCCATTTCTGGGCCTTGTGGCTTTTTTTATCAAACCCAAGCTCTGTGATTCTGACTAGACAAAACATTCTGAGTTACAGTGTGAGCTCAAGGCCACGTTGTATGCCTTCTCTCTCTCACGCTCTGCTCTTCTCCTTTTCAAGCTCTCTTTGTAACTCCTCCTCTCTCACACACTCTTTCTCTCTTTCCTCCTGTCACTTTCTCTGCATTTGATTTTGATTTTTTTTTGTTGATTGCCTTTTACTTAATGCCTGTCTGCTTCTCCCAATCTCCTGTCCTCTTTTATATCCTTTCCCCCATTTTTCTTCAGGTGCGCTCTCTTACGCCGAGCTTGGCACCTGCATCAAGAAGTCTGGGGGCCACTACATATATATTCTGGAGACGTTTGGCCCGCTCATGGCATTTGTTCGCCTTTGGGTTGACCTGATTGCAATAAGGTACGTAAAGCCCCGTTTGCCCGCAGGTCACCCCTGTGTGGCTCTATCCCGTGTCTCTGAACCGCAAACAATTTCAGGCTTTGTGAGCCTGAGCCAAGCTATGTGTATAATATGTGGGGGATTTAGCCAAAATCTTAATAGTCATCTTCAAAATGAATGGATTTGCCTTATACCTACCATTTGTTATTGCATCATTTGGGTTTCTTGGAAAAAGCTCCACAAGTACTGAAGCAGACATCTGATTTTGATACTCGGAACTTGTGCTGTAGGGAGGCAATAGATTGATGTATACTCTGGATGTGGTTTGAGTAGCTCTCTCTCCTCTCTCTTTCTCACTCTCTCTCTCTCCGTCTGTTAGGCCTGCAGGTTTGGCGGTGATTGCGTTGGCATTTGGTCGGTACATTCTAGAGCCTATCTTCTCTCCCTGTGGGGTTCCGGAGATTGCAATCAAACTGGCCACTTCCATCGGCATAAGTAGGTCTATGAAGCAGGCTGGTTTCAGTTTGAAAAATCATCTTTTTTGTGCAGAGAGCTTCCAGCTAGCATTATAGTGTAAAGCACTTAGGAAAAACCAAAACGGTACATGGGCACAACCTGGAATTAAATGGTACACCTTAACAGAAGACAAATCACCAGTGATGGAAAGGAAAATATGACCACGATTTCATTTCCACTTAAATATGTATATGTGTTTGTCATTACCACAAAATCTTAATTGGTAGTATGAAAAAAAACTATGTAATTCACCATAAAAATACAGGCAATTGTCTTTGAGAGAAAATTCTGTTGACAGTGACAACAATTATTTAGTATGCAATCTGGAGCCAGAATATGAGGTAAAATGAAACCATTTCCATTTAAATGAACTATAACTATGTGTCCTTGATTGCTGAGTATGACACTTGAAACTGATTGCAACTAGAAACACAGACAGCTGTTATGGAGAGTAGTGTTCATCTCATCTGTCGCTGAGCCTCTCTTACTGAAAAGAGTGATGAACAGAATTATGATGAATTTTCAAAGAAATTCAAGATAATCATCATTAACCAATTAGTTCTTCCCAACGAGTCTCATTAGTTTATTATTGGTCATCTGATTAAATGGTTTATTGATAATTGATATTGATAAGACTTTTTTATTTGTTTTTCTCAGCAACTGTGATGTACATCAACTCTATGAGTGTAAGTTGGACAGCCAGGTTACAGATCTTCCTGACAGGCGCTAAACTCTTTGCACTGGCTATCATCATCTTCCCAGGACTCTATCAGCTCTTCAAAGGTAAGAGCACTAACCTAGGGTCCATTTCCCAAAAGCAATAGTTGCTGATCAGGTTTGTTTGCTCCAATCAGGCATAGACTGGCCATCTGACATACCGGGCATTTGGGCTGACACAGATTTTTGTGCCGGGGCGGTCATAATTTAATTAAAAAAAAATATCATAAATATTTTTATCAGTCGCGATGGTATTTGAGGAAGGAAGCGTAACCCATTGGTTTATTTTCTTCAAGGACACCGGGCTTGTCCAATGAAATCTCTCAGGCCTCCCCTCCCTCCTCCACTTGACCAAGGTTATCAAATTTTGTCATTGGAGTTTTACCAGAGAGAACTGACAACCCATCTGTGGAGATGGATAATAAACCACAAAAGTGCAAGGGTGGCGCAGAGAAGCTGAGAGAAAAAAGGCTCAAAAGGCCTACAAGTGGATGCAGCAAAATGTGTCAAAATCACAGCTATGTTTGCCACCACAAGTTCAACTGCAGCAGGGCCATCGGCATCAAGTGCAGAAGCAGTTCCATCGAGTGCACAGGCTGTCGGAGTGCCACACAGCTTTAATGGGCAACAGAGTAGTAACACAGACGAAAGAGAAGCTAGCTATTCAGGGTGATTCAGAGGAGGAGGAGGAGGAGAAATATCAGAATAGCTACTGTCAGCCCATTAAGAAGTAGACAAAATTGCAGAATGAAGAGGGACTTTTCATGTAGGGAGGGGAAACAGCCCCCCAGCTTCAGAATGCCCCTCAGCTTTCTGAGATCTGAAGTCAGTCAGAAAGATCCTGAAATTATGATAGGCCATGGAATTAACAATGAAAATGTTTTGGGATGTGTGTACATATTCACTAAATATTACCTTAATTGTAGGCTAAAAGTGTACAAATGCTCGACATAGGACTTAATGCTCTTAAAGAGGGGCGTTAGAGTTTTATGCACAACCTCATCCTTTTTTGGAGGTGCTCACCCTAGTTTGTGTGTGTGTGTGTGTGTGTGAGAGACAGAGAGAGAGAGAGAGAGAAAGATCATGATCATGGTGGGCCACCATGGCCAAAAATGCCAGGACCATTTTTTGGTCCCACACCAGCCCTGGTTCCAGTGTAATTGCCCATTGCCAACCAAGTTGTTAACCGGTTAACACCATAAGGTCAAAGACAGTGAGTGTTATTGTGTGGTCTGTGTGTGCTTCGCAGGGGAGACACAGAACTTTGAAGACATCTTTCGAATAGAGAATGTCCAGCTGTCTGGCCTTCCACTGGCATTCTACTCAGGGATGTATGCCTATGCCGGCTGGTGAGCACAAAACCATTCCATCCTCATTGTCATCATCATCATCATCATCATCATCATCATCATCCCTGCAGCAGTGCAGTTCACAGCACTTCAATACCTTCTCGTTCTGTTTCATTTCATTTTCAATCACATTAGTTGCACTGGTCTCAGTTCAGGCCGTAGTTCAGATTGGTTCAGTATAATTCGGTGTCACAGAGTAGTGCACTGGATAATCACCCAAAGGATAACAACACAAATGAAACATGACGTCTGTCTCTGCTTTCACAGGTTTTACTTGAATTTCGTAACCGAGGAGGTGGAGAATCCTGAGAGGTAGGCATTCAGTAGCCTTTTGCGTAGCAATGCAACAGATCTGAACTGAAGGTCATGTAAATTTGTTTTGTGCTAAGCATTTTGGGGAAGGCTTTGTGCTAAGTTTTGTGCTAAGCACTTTGGGGAAGGTATTGGACTGAGATCATACCCAGTGTCCTCTGTTTTGTATGTGTGGTCAGACATCAGCAGGTGTCAGATTAGCCCTCTTTCTGCTCGCTGATTTGACTGTAATAATTGACACGTTAAGTGCTCATCTTTGATTAATTTCACCCTTCATTTAACAGGACAGTGCCTCTGGCCATCTGCATCTCCATGGCGATAGTGACATCATGTTATGTGCTCACTAACCTGGCGTATTATGCAGTGATGACTGCCGAGGAGCTGCTGGCATCGGATGCGGTTGCCGTGGTAAGAGACAGACGCCAAGAGCTCTGTCTTTCACTTCCTCACCAGTGTGATCGTGATCATCAATGATGCAATCACTGTAATTTGTCGCTTTACAAATACAAGTCATTGTTTGAATTAATTCCATGCACTTTGTTTCCCATTTCTCACCCCAAGCAAGCCACATGATTTGCCCTTTCTCCAGACCATTCATCACCTTTACATCAGACAGGCACTCACGTTCAGCTATGCTTTCAGTTATGCTTTGACCTTTGACCTTTTTTAGATTTTCTTTTGTTTTTGCCACTGACAGCCCTCTGTGACTTCAAACAACAAGGCTATAGGTTGAAATACTCTGGAATATCATTTAAAGGAATACATTTAATTTATTTATTTTTATTTTTTAACGTGTATGATAGTGCTTAACAATGTGGTTAACATGTTTTGCATTTCACAGTTGAAATGACGGTGTGTGAAATACCTAAGGCTTCTAAATTAGGTTGTAAACGCATTTACTGTCAGTTAGTTATTTCACTTTCACTCGCACCAATGTGATAACAAGAGAAAGAAACAGTGAGAAAAAATGTAGCAGCTTATTATCAGGTGCTTTTTCTTCTTTTCTTTTTTTCTGTTTTTTGTTCAGAGAAAAAAAAGACTTAAATAATAAATGACAGTTTATGTTGATGCAGGAGGATGGTAATGGTGTGATGAGTGTAAGAATATGGATAATTTAACCATAGCAGCAGATAGTCTTGGGAATGGAGGGAAGAGGCATGGAGCAAGAGAATAAGGAGGAGAAAACAATAAGATGGAGAGATGAATGAGAGCACGGGGGGAACTGATGGAATATCCTCTTTCCTTCTATCCATGGATGTTTTCCACAATTGATACTTTTGCACCTGCAGGGCACTCAATTGCATTCTAACACCCCATTAGTTTGTTGTTATTAGTAGTCTGTTTATGGGAGAAAATGGTACCAGAACAAAAAGCTTTTCTATTGCATTTTTATTGCAGTTGCTGATACAATTGGACTCTCCCAAATCTGGTTTTATGTGCTCTTGAAATTGGACACTTGCAAACCTAGTGTTATTGGGGAAAATGGTGCATTATTCTTCAGAACTCAGAAATGCTCTTTATGGGCTGCATTTTATTTCCCAAGCATTATAACCTGTGCTACCCCCCACCACACACCACACACACACACACACGCACACACACACACACACACTCTCTCTCTCCCCAAATCTGTAGGCACATATCAGTCTTCTCCATGGGAACGTTCCATAACTTCTTCACACACAGACACACACACATATACACACACACACAGCTTTGCTGCCTTTCCCTGCCTATTTGGCGGGTGGGTGTGAATGATCAGTGATGGCCGTTCCCTCAGCCACTTTAAACCTCACTTAGCCCATCATCATTACCTCTAGCCGGAACCAGTACCCTCCATCAGCCTCTCTCTCTCTTTGAGTCTCTCTCTTTCTCTCTCTCTCTCTGTCTTTGACTCTCTCTCTCTCTGACTCTCACCAAAATAAATGTAATTTAATGCAGCCCCCCCCTCTCCCCTCTAAAAGGTTCCCAGCTCAGAGAGAGTAATCATATTTCCGTCAGTGGAGATGACAGCCCCTGAATAAGAGCGAGGGTGGATGTGGCAGGAACCAGGCGGAGGTGGAGAGGTGGAGGTGGAGATGGAGGTGGTAGCTAGGTTGGTGATTGGAGGAGAAGGGTGGAGGGTAGGCTGCCATGGAAGAGCAAGCCAGGCTGAAAGGTTCCTTATCCGATTAGACCACCTTGATGGAGTCTTCTGGAGCTTTCCGGATTTATTTCTTTTCTCTTTAAGCAGGGGGTTGGGTGGAGAGGTGTGGCTTGACAGGGTAGCTCTGTAACAATGCTGAGAACGTATGTGTTTGTGTGTGTCTGTGTGGGTGTGTGTGTGTGTGTGGGGGGGGGGGCTGATTGGGAACTTAGACAGGAGGTGCTGCAGAGCTGATGACGGTCTGATGATGATGCGTTTACTTGCATCTCTTCTTCTCTCTGCATTTCACGTTCTTCTTCAATTTCTCTCTCTTTTGTGCCTCAGGCTCTTCTTCTTTCTCTCTTTTTTGTGTCTCACACTCTTCCTCTTTTTCTCTCTCTCTCACACACACTGACATGCACACACACAAATGCATATATACACACATATTCATACGCACACACACACACAAAACTAAAATTCTATTACATTTCAATTATAAATCTAATATGTTTTATTGTAATTGTAATTTTATTGTTGTCTCAAACTTTATTGTATCTCTCTCTCTGTCTCTCTGTGTCTCTCTCAGACCTTTGCTGAGAGACTGATGGGAAAGTTCTCAGTTGCAGTTCCCATATTTGTGTCCCTGTCCTGCTTTGGTTCCATGAACGGATGTCTGTTTGCCTTTTCAAGGTGAGTTACACCTTACAACTGCTACCACTTACACCTATTTGACCGATTTACAAACTCATTAATATTACCATTAAATAAGATAAATGATGAAACATAAGATATTTTAAACCGGCAAAGGAAGTGTGGTAACTCCTTTACATAACAATAAATGTAGAGAAACTATTTCTTGCTTGAATCTGTCTATTTGGTAAGAAGGCATAAAGACAATATATTAGCGACAATTAGATAAACTATGTTCCCCCTAAACCTCAAACAGCTGGAAAAAGCCTGTTAGAACACAGTGCTAAGTTTTTAAAGTCTAGTGTAAAGCACAGACGTGAGTCCATATGTTACTGTTGTAAACAGGGGTTTAGTATCTAACCCTCTGACGATCTACATCAGCAGTAGCAGCTGCTGCTACAGTCCTTACCACTCAGGAGAACAGATCCCTCACAGATGTGTATTATACAGGTTAATGTTTACCTCTGTCAGAAAACACCCCCCCCCCCCACCCCCCAGTATCATTTTACTCTCTGTTATATCTGGGTGACACTCCCCTCACTCCCCTCTCACACTGCAGATGTTGATGCTAAAAGCAGTAGATATTAGGCCAACTGCTCTAACACCTTAACATCTCTTTCTGCTGTTCCAGAATGTTCTATGTGGCATCTCGTGAGGGTCATCTGCCAGAGTTTCTGTCCATGATCCACACCCGCAGGCATACTCCCCTGCCTGCCGTCATCATACTGGTGAGAACAGGGCCAGGCTGTAATTTTGTCTTTCAGGAAGCTGCTGCTGTCTTCTTTTACCAGGTGTACCACTTATTCTGATTCACCTTAACCAGAGTTACTACTTATCCACATTCTTAGCAAAATACCCCCCTGTTCTCCCATTGTATCTCAGATAGCAGTCTTGCCAGACCTAAGCTCTTCCATGCTTGCTAGCTGTTTCATGCTTGCCACATCACTCTCCTCCTCTCTTTTTTCTTGTCTTCTTCCTCCCTTCCTGCAGTATCCAATGACGATGCTGAGCCTGTGGTCAGGTGACCTGTACAGCCTGCTCAACTTCATGAGCTTCCTTCGCTGGCTTTTCATCGGTGTGGCTGTGCTCGGTCTCATTTACCTGCGCTTCACAAGACCCGACCTGCCACGCCCGTTCAAGGTGAGCTATGGCACCGGGTGGTGTATTTCCCATTATACAGTACACCCTGCTACAGTGAAATGCCTGGGATCATCCTCACCTTATCTTGTAAATATAAGCACTGTTCAGATTTCGTATCTTATTCTGACAGTCTGTACACTGTTATATTCTAATCTATTCATCAAAACAAAGATGTAGGATGCCTGCTTCTTCTTTCTTGATTCCTAAATCAAGGAACTGTCTGATGTGACTTTTTAAGAGAGAAAGACAGAATATATATTCAAGTTATAAGTTTTTGTTCGAATATATAGTTAAATCATTTGCCATCACTATGTGAGATTCTGTGGAACTGACTCTTTCTATCTTTTTTCACAGGTGCCACTGTTCATCCCAGCAGTTTTTTCCTTCACCTGTTTCTTCATGGTATTCCTCTCCCTGTACTCGGACCCTGTGACCACAGGAATAGGGTTTGCCATCTCTCTCACAGGAGTCCCTGCATACTACGTCTTCATTGTCTCCAGCAAACCAAAATGGGTGCTCAGGCTCTTAGGTAAGGAAGCCTCAGTGGAGTTTAGTAGAAGAGTCAAGAGTGATTAAGTGATGAGTAACCAGCTGTGTATATATACACTGTGAGTTAACCATCCGTCTATGCACTGAAGTGTGTTGCTTATGCAACCTGTGATGTCTAGCAGAGGTTTTTGACAAGTTGTTTCCAATATTTCTGTTTTTTTTTCTTTCATCAGCCAGTATTATATGTGCTCATGTGTCATAATAGAGTTTCCTAAATCATTATTCATTGAAGACCACTGATGTGAGGCCAGTTTTTCAATTTTTTCCCTCCCAGTCTGTGTATTGGTTCAACAATTGTAAAAGATAAAAAAAAACAAACAAAAAAAACAAACTTTGTTAACTGGACTGAAGTTGAAAGCCAGCTGTGCTAAATAGTGAGGCTGTTTACGACTCAGTGGGCAGCGGCTTATGTTTTGGTGGCTAATTTCTGCTAGTGGAGAGCTAAATGTGCATTAGCTGTTTCAAGGCCACTGACAGAATTCAGAGTTGTGGCAGTTGTTTGAGATTAGAGAGTGCGCCACGTTTCCCTGATCCCAGTGTCCCAGTGCACCTCCCAGTGTGGCACTTTGCTTAGCAACTGGGCCCTTTCAAGGACAGGCATCGTAAATGGCTGAACAACAACAAAATACAGCTAAATGGTTTCACTGATGACTGACCAGTGTTCCACTCAGTGTTAGCAATTGCTGTGCAGTAGTATTTACATAGTTACAGTACAGTTGTGTTTTAACAATAATAATAATAATAATAATCAGCATTATTAGCATGACTGTCAGCATGACTGTTCATATCCTGTCTTTATTAGAGCAATACAGTGTGTCAGTGTGTACCTTAGTTGATTGAAAATGAAAACAGTAACACACCTTGATTTCATACTATAGCTAGATACTATAAGCAATATACACAGTATGACTGAGATGATTGAGGTGTGTGATGTGTAATCCTAGCTACTTGTGGCACGATCAGGCTTGCTCCAAACTGACTGACATTTTCTTTTTACTTTTACAGAATCCATGAACAGATCACTACAAATCATCCTAGAGGTTGTACCAGCAGATCACTAATGGTTACTCAGTTTCATGTATGTGTGTGCGTGCATATGTTTCAAACAAAGAAAGGGAAGTGCTTTTTTGTAATGTTTTTTAGCTCCATATTGTGTGTGTGTGTGTGTGTGTGTGTGTGTGTGTGTGTGTGTGTGTGCGTGTGCGTGTGCGTGTGCATATGCGTCACTGTGTCTGTGAATCACAACACCAACATTTTCATAAATTGAGCCACACTTGGCTGGCAGATGGTCAAATCTACAGCAGCTTAGTGGGCTTTCATGTCTCATATTATCATTTTATATCACAGTGATATTTTCATACTGCCGTAATTTAAGGAAAGTGCTTGTGCTGAGAGGTGGAACACTCTAAATTCAGAAGGATGAATATGGGTAATCTATCTCTATAAGCCCCAACTCAACAGCAGAGAGAATGCATGTACCCTCATAACGCACACTCATCAATCCACTTATTCTTACACACACGCACACGCACACACACACATACATACAAGCATACACACACACACACACAAACAAATTCGTAGTTGAAAACCGTGTATGGATGGCATACTTGCCCATGAACTGGCTGTTCATAACATTAGCATTTAAGTAAAAGCTTTGACTCGATAGGCCTGTAGGAGGCTCAAAGTGGTACAATGATTACCAAGATTAATCATCCACTGAGAAAAAGAAACACGGATCGTATTGTGTGTATGGGCCACAAATGCTGCGTTGAGTAATGTAGTGTGCTGTAAACACTGACATTATGTTCTCTTTTAGAATATCAGTGTTAAACACTATGAGGAGGAAGTGTCATGTCACACAATCTCAGTGCCACGTGCTGTAGGCTTGTATCAGGTTAGGGCTTGTAAGCAGGAAGAGCTCAATAGTGATTTGGAAACTTCCGTCTGTTTGTTTGTGCCAACTAACATTAAAGCTGTACGTAAACCTTGGGGCTCCATTTGAATTTTTTTTATGAT
>JAIFZK010000004.1:11005000-11020000 GCA_027481765.1 Tenualosa thibaudeaui | reverse complement strand
GAGGGGTCCTTGGAAATATTTCTGCTCAATGAGGGGTCCCCATTCCAATAAGGTATCTGCTTATATATGGACTGTGCCTCTCGTGCTTTTGTGATGCTTAGATATAAGCGCTCCGTAATCTTGCTCTTTCTTTCTTCACCCATACCACACATCCCTAGCGCTATTCTCTACCACTGCCATACATGACAGGATTGAGATTTAGCCCAAAACAAGCTTAAAATTTACAGTACAGCGCGGATGCGATTATGGAAATTGGGGAGAGATGTAACCGCGTGTGTCTGCGCTTGTCTTTTGTCCGAGTGTGTGTATAACAGGCATTTGGTTTAGGGCAGGTTACAGTGTTTGAATAATGAGCACATTTGTGTGTAGGGGCAAGGGGCTAGCTTTTGGGCATAATGTGAATGAGTCAGTGCAGGGGAATCTCCAGAATGCGTGTGTGTGTGTGTGTATGTGTGTGTGTGTGTGTATGTGCGTGTGTTGATGTGTGTGAACATGTGTTGACGTGTGTGTGTGTGTGTGTGTGTGTGTGTATATATGTGTGTGTGCGTGTGAACGTTCCTGTGTGTGTGTGTGTGTGTTATTATACAGTATAAGAGTGCTTGGGGGTTGTAAGGTTTAGCAGGAATACAGTAGAGTCAGGCTAACCTGCAGTGACACTGGAAGGTCTGAGCCATGGATGGGGTGACTAACAGCATCCAGACAGCAGACTGACCTTAAGCCAGTACCTGAGAGATTGTGTGTGTGTGTGTGTATGTGTTTTCATCCACCAGCTTGTTCATTTTAAGACCAGGTAATGAAATATTGACCTCAGAAGTAATCTGTGTGTCTGTGTTTGTTGTGTTTGTTTTGTGTGCTTGTGTGTGTTTGCTTGCAATTGTGTGTGTGTGTGTGTGTGTGTGTGTGTGTGTGTGTGTGTATGTGTGTGTGTGTGTGCCTGTGTGATTGATGGGCCCGAAGAGTGATATTACTTCCACCCCATTTCTCTCTGAATGATTCACGTTCATTTGACATTTCAGCATAGTGAGGGGCATGTGACTCACCTGATTATCTCAGCCCTGGTCCATGCACACACATACAAACACGCACACTCATGAGCACACACACAATTAGGAGCACACACACACCAACACACACACACACACTCACACACACACATACTCATGAGCACACACACATCCACCCCCCCCCCCTCCCACACACACACACACACACACACACACACATACACACATACAGTACATGGACACACACATGAACACACCCCTGTCACATGCCAGAAGACACTTTGGATCTAATTAGCCTTGAGTGCTTGACCCATTTAAAGAGATTTTCCAATTAAACAAAGAACCTGTGTGTTTTAGCTGAAAGGTATGTGTATGTGTGGAGAGCCAAGTGTGTGTCCTCGACTAAAGGGGAGTCCCCCATGCACACAGTGGACTCATGACTCACCCACTGAGGCAAAGCCCCACTATATGAGCAGAGTCCATTTCTCTTTTGATGAAGACCGTGGAGTAGAATGTTAAGGGAACCTTCTACAGCTTCCAAAATCATACCTTCAGTGAATGTTCCTGCAACAAAAGAGTAATGTAACTGGAATGTTCTGGGAACCAGAAATATTTACCTGGGAAGGGAAGACTGGAGCATGAAACTCCATAAAGCAATGACAGAAAAATAACCTTGCTGGCAGAAATGAAAATCAATGAGAGAGAGAGAAAGAGAGAGAGAGAAAACCCACCAGACTCCAAGGGTGACTTGAAGGTAAAGAGTAAAGAATGAAAGAAAGAAAGACTCATTGATAGAAGGACTTGACTATTGCATATGGGTAGGCTAAACTCCATGTTCAAGGGAACCCCCGTCTATGGGTAATCCTGAAGACTGACCATGACGGAACTCTCAAATTCATTTCACACCTTCAGTCAAATGGCGATTGACAATGTCCCTCTGAAAACCCTCTCCTTCATAGGGTATGTGTGTGTGTGTGTGTGTGTATGTGTGACTATGCCTATGCCTGTGTGTGTGTGTGTGTGTGTGTGTGTGTTTGCCTGGAATCTGAAGGCCCAGTGTGTCTTGCGGTCAGATGCCCACTTGCTACCATCATGGGGGACGCTGGCATGGGTCTCTGCAGCCTTCACAGTGCCATGGGAGACAATTAAAATGGCTCCCTGTGACAAACTCTCTCTCTCTCTCTCTCTCTCTCTCACACACACACACACACACACACACACACACAGTGAATAACATTGACTGGCCATTAAGGAGCCAGCAGAATTCTCTAAGCACAGTACTCTCCCAGTCCACTTAACTGAGGCATGGTCAGTATGGTTGTGCTAATGCTTTATGTGTGTATGCAAACATGCAGTTTAATGGAAGCGGATATGTGTTGGAAGTGTTAGTGTCTAAATATGTGTGTGTTTTATGTGTGTATGCATGTGTGTGTGTGCGTGTGTTGCTGGGAGGCGGGTACAGATACGTGTGTGTGTGTGTATATATATGTGTGTGTTCAGTGCAATCATGGCTTCTGCAGGGCCTGCAGTGTGACTCATCGCTGTTGCCTAGAGATAACACTGCTCATTTGTGATCAGAGGGACCAGGCAAGAAAAGAAATATTGCGCACACAGACACACACACACACACTCTCACACACATACACTGTCTCCCTCTTTCACCCTCCCTCTTCATCTTTCTAAAGTTAGTTTTTGAAGCTGTCAATCTAGTATATACACTGTGATTTATAACCTTTTAAAAGCTTTATGGAACTTCTCATGACTGCGCCTGTCAGAAGCTTCTCCCACACATACTTTCACAGACAGCCATTAGAGACAAACCCAGAGCTCGTCTTACATCTACAACCACACACACACACACACACACAGACATTTCTGGTTATTATTGAACACCATAAGAGTATAGGGAGAGAGATAGTATATCACCACAACTAATGGGCTTACAAGACTGTGGGTACATTCACACACTCTATCCTGTCCTCTCTCTTTCTTTCTTTCTTTCAAAAGTGTTTTACAGGCATGACAAATAGGTAGACATTTGTATTGCCAAAGCAATACAAATTTCTCTCTCTCTCTCTCTCTCTCTCACACACACACACACACACACACACACACACACACACAGACACAGACACACACGGCTGATCCACAGAGCTGGGATGGTGGTGGTCTAGGGGGTGGACTCCTAGGGGGTTTTATCTATCAGGCAGATTTAGATTCAACCTACCTACATAGACCTACCTACATAAAACCCCAGGGTAATATCCACTGTATGTGTGCGTAACATTTTGTCAGTGTGTGTAAGACTTATTCTATGTGTGAGCATCTCTGTATAGTGTGATTAAGTGTGTTGATACATGCACATGGGTATGTCTATGTGTGTGGGGTGTCTTCTCAAAAAACGCCCCATTTCCTTTTGTAAATGGCTGTCACCTCATCTTAGATTTAATTGAAAGCCCTTTCTCTTCCTGTCGTCTTTCCTCTCCCTCTCTCTCTCTCTCTCTTCTTCTCCCTGCTATTCACTGTGCCCTGCAGTGGTGGTAATGTGTGACAACCCCCCCCCTTCAGTTGGCTTCCGCCAGTTAACAGGTTGGCTCTGACCTACCCGACTCTTTCTCTTTCTCTCTCTGTCACTCTGTGTTTCCTCTCTTTTTGTTTGTTTCATTTGTCGTGTTCCCTTTGTCTGCCAAGGAGTCTCTGTCGCATTTTATTCACTTTTCCTTCTGGAAGTTTCTAGCGCCGTCTTTGTTCGCTGTGCTGTAATCCCGGTAAGCGCCTTATATGTGCACCGTTGTCTGACGCCCCCACGGTAGGACCAAAATGGAGTTAGACAGGGTTTCTGTGGGGACCCTAATCTTGGCGTGACAGGTAGGGCACAGGGGAGGGAGAGTGCTTTGATGTCAGGTGGTTTGCATTGCACATTCACACAAACACAAACACACACACACACACACACACACACACGCACAAGCACCTGTACATAGTATTTCTCTCTTTCTCTCTCTCTCTCTTTGTCACACACACACACACCACCCACTCACATTCTTGCACACAAATGTATAGCATACACTTTCACACACACACTTACACACACAATCATATATGTGTGAATTGATTGTCTCATGACTCCAGACTGATCCATAATCATCCCTCTTAAGACATGTGCGCTTTATTGATCTGTGACTTCTACACATGTAATGAAGACTTTCATCTCCCCATCTGTCTTCATCTCCAATACTGGCCTCATGTATGTGAAATAAAGACCTTTGTCCTTCTCCAAACACACACTTCTGTCACCTCTCTCACGTCCCCCAATCCCATATCCTCTATAACCACCCCATACACGTCCAATGAAGACCTGTCTCCCATCTTATCATCATCATCATCATAATCATCGGGCTTCATTCACATATATCTTTGTAAGAAGTTTCTTAATTTGTTCTTAGGTGGGTTCCTACAAACACTGAATATGATCAGATACGAAAACATGAGTGAATACCAGGATCTTCATAAAAATGCATATGGGGTCAAAAACTATTTTTTTTTTGTAAGAATGGTTGATGAATGGGGCTCAGTGTATGCGTATAAATTATACACATGCGTTACCCACCCCTATTGTTTCACCATTAGTGCAATCTATGTTTTTCCTTGCCCCTGTTGCACTTGGGTGCTCCTGTTAAGGTGCTCCTTGTTAATGTGTGGGAGTATTGTAATTGCCCCCCCCCAATCAAGGCACATAGCTCTTGTCCTTTGTCAATACTGTTCATCACTTTTACATCATCCCACCCTGCCCAATCCCTATCCTGCCCCTCCCCCATGCACAAATAGGCTGAGAAACAGACACTGCATTTTCAGTAACAATATGCATGTGACAATAACATTTGTGTATCCTTGTATCCTTGTACCCTTATATCAACATACTGTCTCCACTATCACTGTCCCAACATATGTGAAATGAACACCTTTATCCTCCTTCATTTTCAACACCACCTCACCACCAGCAGGAGATCTTTGTCCCTATCCATCAGTGCCATCACCTATCAGCAGTGTCCCCTATCACTGTCCCAAGGGCCTATGGCTATGTCAATGCCCACCCAGTCAATGCCGATCCCACGCCCCTGTCCCCGTATCAGATCCCACTCTGCCTTATCAGAGCGCTGAGGCGGCTGGCGGAGGCTGGCTAGCAGGTCGGAAGCTGGCTGTGGAGCGCTGCTGGAAGATTGGGGTGACTGGGGGTCATCTGCAGCGACGGCGGTGGCTGGGACCGTGGCTGTGGCTGTGGGGGCAACCAACACCCCAACTCCCCTCCCATCAAAAATTCCTCCACCTTATTTCTGATGGTAGGGCAGGGAGGGATGGTTGGTGTGCATGTGTGTGTGTGTGTGTGTGAGAGAGAGAGAGAGAGAGAGAGAGAGAGAGAGAGAGAGAGAGAGAGAGATCTATTAGGCCTGTCAGGAAGGGAGAAGAAGGAGGGCTGGAGTGCAGGTTATTTGTTTGGATTAAATGTCAGTTTGGGAAAATATGTTATTACAGAGAGGGCCTCTGGAGAAGAAAGCTGAAAGCTGGGGAAATAGGCACACGCACAGATAGAGGGCCTCCAGAGAGTGAAGAATGCATAAGCCCACACAGTCATGCGGGTGTGTTGACAAACACACACACTCATACACACACAAACACACACACACACACAAAAACACACACACTCATAAAACTTGCAAGTGCGCACACATGGCATCAATACCCATGGAATCACACAGCCATTCATCCATCCATACACCATCCATCATGAATGCCACACACAGCTGAACATACAGAGAATGAAGTAAGATGCGTGGGCCTTGAGGATAATAAAATGTTTAAAGATGACTTTGTGCACATACTAGCACTAAGGTTTCCGTTAATGATTTAGCAAAACACACTTAACACACATGCTATGGTCACAGTAAGGAGGCAACTCAGAAAAGAATTTATCTGTAAATGAAACCCTCAGTCAAGTATGTATGTACGAATGTGTGCAACACACACACACACAAGCTGCCAAACACAACAAACACAAACAAAGCTAGAAAAACACTCTGAGAGTGCAGACCTCTGCCAAGGCAATATAGGGTCGCTGACCTGATACAGGTTCCAGACGGTGTTCACCATCACCATCAAAAATTGAATCATCGGTTCCTTGGCTGAATACCCATGTTGTCCAAAAATTTTATCCAAATCCTTGCAGTACTTTTTGAGTTATCTTGCTCACAGACAGACAATCAGACAGACAGAAAAACAGACAGACAGTCAAACGCTGGTAAAAACATAACCGACTTTGCGGAGGGAAATATAGACATCCGTATAACCATGGTGCATATATAAACATGAACCAATTCTTTCTACACAAAGATGTACAGGAACAGACGTGAGCATTCAGATACAATCTAGATCCATTCCACATGAATAGAGTTGCACATATACACTTACAAACAAACACAGACACACACACACACACACACACACACACACACACACACAAACACCAGGAGCTGTCTGCGGTCATCAGTGCAGCATGAGTGGTGCTGGGCAGTTGCAGGTCCTCTTCTGCTACCTGTCACTGTGGCTCACCTGTCCCAGCTGGTGTGAGTGGCATTTCGCCGGGCAGACAGGCCGTCCACTCGCATTCATTATGAACCGTCGGCCAGGGACGGAGGTGAAGGCACACTCAAATCACCAGCACCTACAACACTGTCACATTCTCTGTGTCTAACACAGAGAGGGAGAGAGAGATTGAAAAAGAGAGAGAGAGAGAGTGTGTGTGTGCATTGTTTTTTGTGTGAGTGTGACTGGCTGTATACGTAAGTTTTGTTACATGTCACTCAATGTGTGTGTTACTAAAGGTGGTGGTGTGTGTGTGTGTGTGGGACTGTCTATGTCTCTGCGTGTGTTGTCGCATTTCTATGTTTGGCTCAGTATGTGTGTGCATGTATGTGACAAAGTGGTGTGCATATGTGTGTGTGTGTGTGTGTGTGTGTGTGTGTGCACACCCATGGGAGGGGGTTGTCTTTCATGTGTCTGACAACAAAACTAAAGAATATCACAGTAAGATTGAACATTGAACATTAAAGGCTGTTTATAGGACAAATATTTCTGCAGAGAAGAGAGAGAGAAACTCAGAGAGAGAGAGAGAGAGAGAGAGAGAGATGGAAACAAAGATGGAGAGGCAGAGAACGAGGAAGTGACACACATGTTGTGGAAGAGGGTGCTTGTGTTGATTGGGCGCTGTGAATGAAATGGTTAAAAATTCCCCTCTGCGCGTCTTTGCACTGAGTGATTAGCACGGCAGGAGAGAGAGAGAAGAGTAGAGAGAGATAGACTGAGAAAGAGAGAGAGGAGAATAGAGAGAGAGAGAGAAGAGGGCTTGTGTGCTGATATGCTCTCCTCGTCTTCCTCAGCCCTAGAAAAAAAAAAAAAAACTGCTGAAAATCCTCTCGCCTTCAATGTGAGGTCTAAGGCGCTGTCTGTCAGCGTGTGCAGATTGGCTGGAGGTGTGGGGGTGGTGGTGGTGGGGGGTGGGTAGAAAATGCATGTGTGTACGTGTGTGTGTGTATGTTTGTGTGTTAGGTCTGCATTCTGCCTTCTAAATCCTTACTGGATGTGTTGTGGTTTATAGAGCTTGCTTCTGAGCATCTGTTTAAGTGCTCAGAAGCACTTTAAGTGTATGGATGTGTACTATATGTCTGTATACTATATATTAGTGCATGTTTGTGTTTGTATTGGGGAATATGCAGTGCGTGCATATGTGAGGACATACCATCTCAACATCTGGTTAGTGATGACCCATGCCTGGAGTTGCATTTGCCTTGTGTGTGAGAGAGAGAGTGTGAGTGTGCTTGGCTTTGGCGTGTGCCTCTGTTTTGAATGTTAAATGTATCTGAAATTTGTACATGATGTTATGTGTGTGCATACATGGGTAACTTATTTTTCTCTGGGTGTGTGTATAGGATGTGTGTTTGCATGTCTTTTACTGTGTGTGTCTGTGTGTGTGTGCGTGTGTGCATGTGTGTGTGTATGAGTGTATGCCAAAAGCTCATCTCAGATCCTCCTCCCCCATCCTGCCACATCCGAGATGATCCACAGGAATCTCCGCCATCCGGCCGGGATCATCCCTAAGCTCCTGCCAGGACTCGGCAGACCGTTCCTCTCCACACTGCCACCAAAGCCTGTTAGTGCTGCCGTGGCAGGCCGAGGCGGAACGCGACCCCCGACCAATGCACGTGTATGTGAGCAGAGCAGAACAGAGAACAGGGCAGGGCTGGCCGACTCCAGAGGAACTGTTAGTGCTGCCGTGGCAGGCCGAGGCGGAACGCGACCCCCGACCAATGCACGTGTATGTGAGCAGAGCAGAACAGAGAACAGGGCAGGGCTGGCCGACTCCAGAGGAACTGTTAGTGCTGCCGTGGCAGGCAGGCCGAGACCAATGCGTGTATGTGAGAACGCGACAGGGCCCGACCAGAGGAACTGTTAGTGCTGCCGTGCACGTGTATGTGAGCAGAGCAGAACAGAGAACAGGGCAGGGCTGGCCGACTCCAGAGGAACTGTTAGTGCTGCCGTGGCAGGCCGAGGCGGAACGCGACCCCCGACCAATGCACGTGTATGTGAGCAGAGCAGAACAGAGAACAGGGCAGGGCTGGCCGACTCCAGAGGAACTGTTAGTGCTGCCGTGGCAGGCCGAGGCGGAACGCGACCCCCGACCAATGCACGTGTATGTGAGCAGAGCAGAACAGAGAACAGGGCAGGGCTGGCCGACTCCAGAGGAACTCCCAGCCAGAGCCTCAAAACAACTATACTGGACCACTGCTCAACAAAACACAAGAAAATACATCTTCCAATTCTGTTTCTTCCAGCTCTGCGGCTTAGTTCTTCTACTCTTTGATTGTAGTTTGATTTAGCTTTTTGTTTGATCCCAGTGCATTATTTTCTTTTTCTACTACTTCTAAAACCACTATTAGTATACTTTTTCTGCTACTACTAGTACCACTATTAGTATACTTGTTCTGCTACTACTAGTGTCACTGTTAGTATACTTTTCAACTACTACCACAACCACTATTAGTACACTTTTTCTGCTACTACTAGTACCACTATTAGTATATCTTGTTCTGCTACTACTAGTGTCACTGTTAGTATACTTTTCAACTACTACCACAACCACTCTTAGTACACTTTTTCTGCTACTACTAGAACCACTATTAGTATATCTTTTCTGCTACTACTAGTACCACTGTTAGTATACTTTTTCCTGCTACTACTAGTACCACTGTTAGTATACTTTTTCTATGACTACTACTAATACCACTCCTATTAGTGTTAATTTTACAGACACAGACAGTATTCTTAGGCTGGGGTGAGCTCATACAGTTGTGCACATCTCAAACTCTTCTCAAACAGCATCTCAAACATTTGCTTGCCAATAATATAATTCAGGTTCACAGTATTGGCTTAGTATGCACTTTTATTGTGTATTACTTACGGACCTATTTCTGTTAATTTCCCTGGGAATTGCTTGTGTTTTTTACTCCATATGTCAATTTTACACAGACTGTATGTCTGCCATGTTTGTCCAAGGGATTTGTGGATAGGGATTGAGTGGGACATCACTGTCACCAGGGAAACGTTGACGTCTCCAGCTCAATGCCTGTACACTGTATACGTGACTCCCTGACCTATCTTCACACATAGAATGGCAACACAGAAGAGAGAGAGAGAGAGAGAGTGAGAGAGAGAGAGATAGAGAGAAAAAAAAAACCAGCCGTTGCCAGAAACATGGATCTGAAATTAGCCTCGCCAGCGGGGGACCTTTCGCATTGACGTGGCATCTGTGGTGGCAGCCTGAGACCTTCACTCAAGGACAAGGAAGTTGGGACTTTTAGGGTGAGCGTGACTGAATGTGTCTGTGTGTATGAGGAAGAGTGGGTGGGAGTTAGGGGTGCGGTGATGTAGAGGGATTTTTCACAGTATCTGCCTCTCTGACCTGTATTTTTTTTTTGGAAATAAAAAAAATCTTAAAATATGCACACTTGAACAACTTATTTTAATTATCACAACTTATCTTATTAGTGGCCTCTTTGTCTGTCACAAAATGGGATGTGTTGAATGAATCGCCTAAAACTACATCAATGGCTAATTGGATCTGGTCGGTTAAGAAATACGACAAGAGCAATCAAGACCTTCGCAATACTGAGTAAACAACTTCCAAAAACCTTGAAGACTGAGGGGAAGAAAAAAGGAAAAAGTTCCTGTGAAAACTGGAGCATAAATCAGACAAATAGAGAGAAGTAAGCAAGAGGGGGACAGAGAGAGAGAAAGAGAGAGAGAGAGTAAGAAAGAGAGAGGGGGGAGTAGAGAGAGAGATACTTAGTGTGATAGCGAGAGAGAGGAAGATAGAGAGAGGAGTGTGTAAGAAAGAGAGAGGTGGTAGTAGAGAGAGAGATCAACTATGTGTGACAGAGAGAAAGAGAGAGAGAGAGAAAGAGAACAGATGTGCCTAGAATCTGCAGCTTCAAGACGAACCCAAACATCGGCGGTGGCGGGACGGAAGAAGAAAGGCGCCGTGCCGAGCCGAGGAGCCCACCAGGGGAGATGGTGAAGGAGCGCGAAGACGGCGCTGGAGCCCCTGACACACTGACAGCAATAATTGAACTAAGGGCGTCTCTTCAAACTCACGGCTAAAAGTCCAACACAATTACAAGTGTTCAGATCACAGGCGAGCGTCTGCTCACAGGAGCCTCATTTGAATGTTATTTTCCCCCCTTCTTGTCTTTTACTGTTCCATTTTTTTTCTCTCTCTCTCTCTCTCTCTTTCGTTCTCTCTCTCTTCCTTTAGCACCACTTCTGTCTGCCGCCTTTGATTTTGACACCAATTAAATTTGGGAACTCATAAAAGTGTGTGCCTGGTGCTACGATAGATAGGGAGAGAGAACGAACAAGAGGGAGAGGAATAAAGAGAGAGAGGGAGAGAGAGGAATAGAAAGACAGAGAGAGAGAGAGAGAGAGGGAGAGGGAGAGAGAGACCAGCTTTTTTAACTGTTTGAAAGTTCTGCTAAAATGAAAGACTGCTGTAATAAACACACACTCTCTCTCTCTCAAACACACACACACACACACACACACACACACACACACACACACACACACACACACACACACACACACACACATGTATATCCAAGTGGGGTATTTGGGACATGCTGCTTTGCCATGTGTGCTCCAGCTACCTATCATGCTTTCAGTGTGTGTGCCCTCCAGCTGCTAAAGTACTTACATGTACATTACATGACTCAAAGCCCCTCAGGTAGCTAGGAGCAAGCCTTGAGGGTGACGGCAGAAGAGACAAGTACCGTTCTCTTCAAACGCAAACCACGACAGAATCTCAGTACAGCAATACGCCGTCACAAGATAAAGACATGGCTTGACAAATATAAAACAATAAAATGTAAAAAAAAAGAAAGTTTAAGCCTCCTCTTCCACCTTGCATGAACTTTTACCTTCTAGTTCCCACCTCTGCCTGAAAACCCTCATTTACCCTCTTGAGCAAGATCACTGTGTTCAGTTCTTTTTTTTCCCTCCACTGTCATAAACAACTTTAATTAGCAAGCCTCGGAGGCCTGGTTGGCTCACACTGAACAAATCCGCATCCTGAGACGGTAATCTCACAAAAGCCCGAAAACTCTTTGACTAGATGTTAATTTGTGAAGGCATCAGGGGTTAATTAGCTACCAGCAAGCCTTTAATTACAACCCCAATAGCATGTATTTTTTGCCTTTTTTTGTTGTGTGCGTGTGTGTGTGTGTGTGTGTGTGCGCCTTATTATTTAGTCACTCTGCATTCCTTCTTGACCATGTGACATTTCATTTCTTTCACACCTTGGGCCAGACTGGACTAATGGCAGCCGATGAGAAATGGTTTCAGTGACATTGTCACTGACCATTGTTACTCCCCCTGATTGCTTGAGACTAGTTCTCAAAGCACCATCACATATGAGTGCTCTGGTTGGTGTCAGGAATGAAATCAGTCGATACATTTGGGGAAACCTGGGTCAGCTAGTGACATAGCTTTATATGAAGGAAAGGAACTTTTAGTTAGTCAGCTGTCCTCAGGTACTGAACAATAATAATAAAAAAAACTTTAGCACCTCATTCTAATTACTTTCCTTAATGTAATTAGAATCATTATTTATTGATGCATTATTTATTGTTTCTTACCTAGGAAATGATCCCAGTTGTATTAAAACTACTCATATGTATGCCCTATGGCATCAACATTCAACTTCGTTTGGTGCTAAGACAGTGCCCAGTTAGTCAAAATTAACTTACATATCAATACATATCAAGTGTTCTGGCTGAACATTAGCTGTGCCAGACATCCTGAACAATAAGCAGTTGCAGAGTCAGAATTTAGTTTAAAGCTGTTATTTAAAGTTAAAAAAACTTTTTGACAAAGGCAAATCTAAAATACTCAATCTGACAAACAAATGACTAAAATGTTTAGATACAGAGAATAACATAAGTAAAAATGTTACTATTCCCATCTGATAATTTTTTCCCATCAAGACGTGCACGATTTGTTCACATAAGGCTTTTACAAGGTGTCTGCATTGCACTGTATTTTCCACAGTCTTCTGTCCCCGGGCAAGAGATTCCCCTGGCGATGCCCTCTCAGGGATTTGAGACAAAAATCCCCTGAGGTGATGAGCTAGCTGTGAGCACATTAGCCTGTTAGCCACACTGACTAAACAGGTGAAAAACCCTCCCACAGAGCTGGCGCTCTTCTTCCCCAGCTGGCAAACAGTTTTGTGGCAAGAAATCACCCATGCTGGAGAAACACGGCTAAATCCAGCTGAAACACTGCCACGCTAAACAATAGCGTGTTAGCATTTAGGCTCAGGTTTCTTTGTCTTATTATTCTTTACCTCGGCTTTTTTTTTCGTTGTGCGCACTAGGTAACACTTATTCTGGCTCTGGCTCTCTTGCCGTTTCTTCACTTGCCAGTTGGCCACCTTCTCTTTCAAGACTCAATGCCCCCATTCTCTCAGTCTTTTAGCAATGTCAGCGCTATAATGTTCTATCCCCCCCCAGCCTTTGAATGCTAGCCATGGCTGCAGCACCTTGGTCTCTGGGCCTTGATTGGGGACTTGGTTCTGCTGATCTGCTTAACGCTGATGGGTTTGGCACACGCGTTCCTTCATGCCAGCTCGGGGAACCCTCACCGCTGAGGCGTGATGCCAAACAAATAAACAAAAGAAAAAAAAGAAACAAACAAGAAAGCAAAACAAAACAAAACGGCTGACATTTACGCCGCTGTTACTGTACAGAGCATGCTCCCGCCTGTAATTAAAGGGATTGTGATGCGTGGGATTTCTGACAGACAGACAGGTCGTCCCCTCAGGTCACCAGACTTGGCCTCAGCTTTAATACCCCGTCCCCTCTGACTCCCTCTCTCCACTGTTGCCGGGCACTTCAATCTTACTCGGATATTGTTATTACTGTAAAAGAAATCTCTCTCTCTTTTTCTCACTCACTCACTCAAAGCCTCTGAGGTACTTCTGACCTTAAAAGTGACCAGTGCTTTTTCTAGTGTGAGATGCCAGGAGTTATATTAATAAGAGTGTGTACCCATTACAAGCACACACACATACTACCCCCCCCCCACACACACACACACACAGAGCAGCAGTTTCCTTGCTTACTTCAGTCCTCCATACGTTGGCAATGCTGGAGGATTTGAGACAGCCCTGTCATTAACAATAAGAGAAGTCTGCTTGGCCTTTTTGTTTCTGGACTGGGGACATTTCTCATCTCCATGCATGGGTTCTGCGGCGTCGTTCCTGCTCCACTGGGCCCATCTGTTTCTGGGCTGGGGGAATAATAGAAGCTGTTCACAAATGCATTCAGGAGTCTGACAGCAAATGCAGTCTGACCATTGCGGAGGGAGAAAATAACTTCTCCCCCTCCCTATATCCCTCCTTCTCAATGTATTTCACCCCCTCACTCTCTCTCTTTCTCTCTCTCTCTCTTTCCTTCTGATCTGTTTTTGTTCTTTCCTCGTGGCACTCTGTGTGATCAGAGAATATGTCAGAGTATTCCTTCAAGCAAGTGAAGCGAGTGTGTGTGTATGTGTGTGTGTGTGTGTGTGTGTGTGTGTGTGTGTGTATGTGTGTGTACGTGTGCGTGTGTGTGTGTGTGCGTGTGTGTGAAACAGGGCTGAGGCTACGAAGGGTGTGAAGATGGTGTGGTGTTGGCCCCTGACATCCATGAAGCACCCTGAGCAGAGGAGCTGTGAAGTGAGAGGCAACTTCCCCAACAGACCACCCCCACGCCTCTTCAGGGAAAACCTCCTCCTCACCACCTCCGCCATCACTCTATCCTGCCTGTCCTCAGCCTCTGGACACAAGTGTACGTGTGTGTGTGGGTATCTGTTTTTGTATAGTACGTCTATGTGTGTGTGTGTGTGTGTGCACAGGCACGTCCATCTATATTTGCATGCCAATGTCTCTGTGTGTATTTCTGTCTATCTGCATGGTAGCGTTCGTACATGGGAGTACATCTGTGTGCATGTGTATCCTTGAATTTGTGTTTTGTGAATGTGTTTTGTCTGTGTGTGTGTGTGTGTGTGTGTGTGCCCATGTACTGTCTGTGTGTGTGAATGTGTGTGTGAATTTGTTTTGTCTCTATGTCCTTGCATGTGTGTGTGTGTGTCTTTGTACAGTATGTGTGTGTGTGTGTGCGTGTGTGTGTGTGTGTGTCTCTGCATACCACTGTGCTTGCATGTTTGTGAGAGTATCTGGTGCTCTGGTCTGTGTGCATGTATTTCATGCCTTCTCTTTGGTGTAGACAGGGCATTCTGGAGGGATTTTGCGGGCTTTAAGTTCAGCTGTCGGTGTGTGTCAACGCAGTGTGATGCAGCACTGTGACGGCATTGCATACCGGTGGAGAAGAAACCACCAGGCGAGAGGAGT
>JAIFZK010000004.1:10995000-10997500 GCA_027481765.1 Tenualosa thibaudeaui | reverse complement strand
GATGGGCATCTACATCTGGACGAGAGAGAAAGAGAGAGACATGATTACAGTCGGTGTAACAGGTTCCGATCATACTTTTTGAATTGCTGAATTAGTATTGTAAACAAATCTCTCTCTCTCTCTTTCTGTTCTTTGTCTCTTCACTGAGATAAAATGAAAGGCAATTTGTAGCGTTCTTAATGTTAGTTGAATGCTAATAGTATTAATCAGTGCAGAGCTACATGTCAAGTAAGTAATACTTTTTTAGATTGTTAGATCCTGAATGTCATATGTGCACACTGAATAGACACCACACTACAGAACACACCTGTAAACATGTCATAAAGGTAAACTGAATTATTTTTAAATTTCTGTCTTTAGCAGTGCTTGTACTATATTAAATACTGAACTTACATTCATGTTTTTTTCAGTGTTAACTACAACACTATAACCCATACTGACACTCAAGTTAAAGAATTGTGTCAAACATATAAACATATCACCAAAATAGCTTGTGCTGTTGCCCTATGTTTTATTGACAGGCCAAAAACGGCGACTTGCTTTTACCTGAGACTGGTGATGTGAGTGATTGTCACAATCTATTCTATGGGCTAGGCTCAATAAAGTATAAAAGTATGTCAGCAGAGTCTCTCCTCTCTTCACTTTCCTCCGCTGGAAAAAGTGAAGAATGACTGCTACAGTGGCCATGTCTGGTACACATAAAGCACATTGAGTACCTTTTAATGTCCTCGGGAGGTTGTCACTGATCTATATTTAACCAAGAACTGTAAACGCGCCAGACCTGCTCACATGCAGTCTTTTATTTTCTGAAGGAGGAAAAGAAATGACATAATCATGGCTGGGCAGGTAACACATGTCTGAATGGGCTGCAGCATTTCAGGGACATTTCATTTGAAGTCTACTTGTCGCATAGGATGTTAATGGCAAAGCCTGAAAAGAAGAAAAGAAAGTGTAGCATTAAAAAATATATCACTTTCTTATAGCTTGACAGGAAATAAATGTCAGGTGTTGGTCAGATACGTGTCCATTCTTCTAAATAAATATCATTCACCTTGCCTTGGATGATGTCATCAAGCCAGCTTGAGTAAAGACTACCAATATAGCAGTATTTGAAGTCAAATGTACAAAAAGCCAAACATAACAGACTGTGATACAGAAAGAAAAATCTGTGAAGTTTTCTATGAACCCTGTAAAAACCCAACCAAAAATCTTTCACATTTGGTATCAATAAACCAAAATTGAACTCAACATGACATAGTTATTGAGGATTATTCACAACCAGGGAGAAAAGGTGGCAGACTTCACTGAATGGCATCAGTGAGCTCCAATAGATCAGTGCTAAACCTTTTTAAGCAGATGAGGAGATAAACATCTAAATGATCATTTACATTCAGAGGTGCCATGCTTTTCATTCTGATGTCACCCTTCCTGTCAGTATAAAGACCTTTTGTTCTATACAGAGACACATACACACACACACACACAAACACACACACTCACAGAATGCCACGGGCAAAGTGGCAAGCAAACGGAGTCAATGGGCCTCAGACAAACTACAAAAAAAAAAGAGAGGAAAGGAGACACACAAATGCATGGACACACACCCACACACACACACACACACACACAAACTCAGAAGAATACAGAGAAAGAGCTAAGTCTGTGGCTATGTCATGTGGTAGAGTGAAGCTGTACTGTAGTGATGGCAGTAATGATGACCCAAGTCGAATGGGGGTTGTGGGGGGTGGATGATGTGTAATGTGTGTGTGTGTGTGTGTGTGTGTGTGCATGTGTTGGTGTGTGTGTGGGTGTAGGTTTGAGTCTGGGGTTGGAGGGAACGTCAGGGGAGGCCATTCCACTCCAGCTTGACCACACCATCTGCTGTGGCTCCATCTGCCCGGGAACTGAAGGCCGTTTGGTTCAGGTGTGGCGGACCCTCACACAGGACGAACAGATTGTGTGAAGGAGGGCAAGAGTGAGAAAGAGGTAGGAGGAAGAACCCCTGAGGGGGCATTTAGGGGTGGAGGGAGGCAGCAGAGAAGTGACCTGAGAGGGAGAAAGAGAGAGACAGAGAGAGTGAGTGAGAGAAAAATGTGAGAGAGAAAATTGTAAAGGAAGAGGCTATTAATGACCATTGATTTTTTTCTCACAGCTGATAAAAGAACATTATTTTGTCATTATTTAGTTTCACTCTCTTCTCTTTTTTCACTCTGCCTCTCTTTCTCTCTCACACTCTCCCTATTAGTGTGTGTGGGTGTGTTTGTAAGGAAGAAATCAGTGTATGTGTATATTTCTGCATTAGTGTGTGCACCTCCTATAAAGTGTGTGTGTGTGCATGTGGCGCACATGTGTGCACATGTGTGTATGTGTATCTGTGTGTGTTTTTCAGCAATGCCAGAGGCAGCAGAACAGTACATTAATTAATCCTTTAAGTCTATCTCCTGAAATAGACAGCAGGAGGAATATCATTACGTCCGGTCCCATTGCCCACCTCCCGTCA
>JAIFZK010000004.1:10982500-10990000 GCA_027481765.1 Tenualosa thibaudeaui | reverse complement strand
ATAATGGCATGAATGGGCCTAACTGATTATGTGTCTTGTGACTGAGGCATCCAAGCCATCCATTCCTGTAGCCCAAATGAATTTCCCCGCAAAGCACGCGCAGGAATCAAATCCTCTTAAATAATCACAGATACCTAGACTGTCTGTATATAACACCCACAGGGCACAACTAAATGAGCTCTCTCTCTCTCTCTCTCTCTTTCTCCATCTCTCTCCTTCTCATACTCTCTGCATTGCTCTCTCTCTCTTTCTCCATCTCTCATTTCTCTCTCTCTTTCTCGCTTCTCTCTCCTTCTTATACTCTCTGCATTGCTCTCTCTCTCTCTCACCACCTCACTCTCACTCTCTTGTCTGTGTTTGAGAGTAGGTATGTTTGTGTGTGTGTGTGTGTGTGTGCCTTAGATAGACAGAGGGATAGAGAGTTTGTAGTGTCTCTGTGTGGTGTGTGTGTGTGTGTGTATGTGGAAATAGTGGGTATTTGAATCTCTGTCCCTTTATTTCTCTCTCTCTCTCTCTCTCTCTCTCTCTAAGAAACCAAGTGTGCCATGTATTTTAAAGAAGCTTGTCGTTAGAAGCCCCTCCTGAAGTGGGACACTCTAGGAATCTATGTATGTGTATTTGTGCATGTGTGTGTGTCTGTCTGCTTGTGTTTTCAATCCTGGTGGAGATAACTTGCAGAGGGGAGGTCTCATTAATGGAGCAGGAGAGAGAGAGAGAGAAAGAGAGAGAGGCTCCACTGCCTTCAGAAGCCATGTCATCTACCAACCTTCAATTACACCTCCACTGCCTAAGGGCAGAGGACGACAGAGACCTTCATTCCTGCACTCATTTCTTTTTTTCTTCTTCTCTTTCTCCTCCCAAGCCCTTTACTTCCTTCATTTCTCATCCTTTCTTCCCTCACTTGACAGCGCTGGGTTTGGATGCGGTGTGGTACAGAGCGGGCTTGAGTGAGGGGCATCCCTACAGATTCATTGAAATCTCTCTATGGTCTGACTTCCAAGATACTTGAGGAAAGAGGAACCATTAACCATGGATTTAAGGAGAGACAGATACACAGAGGAGAGAATGAAAGAGAAAGAGAGAGAGAGAAAGAGTGTGAGAGAAAGAGAGTGAGTCCACACAAAAATATCAAACCCCCCTCCTCAAGTAACAGTACACTTGTTAAAAACAGCACCCACTAAGCACTGTTGTGAGACTTCTCTACTTCAAGATGGTGAAAGAGTTCAAGAAAACAAATAAATTATTAGAGATGTCAATATGGGAATCCTTGCAAAAAAGAAAACATTTGCTTTAATGATTTTGAGAATGGTTTTCTTCAGGGGTCGGTGCATACTGTGTAATTGCAGTCTATAGCTCGGTGTGGCTACACATAGATCAAAGCCATGAGCTCTTGATAATTTGGAGCGGAGCTGGTAATTCACTTGGGGTAGGCACACGGTACACTAATTATGCCGCGGTCTTGGCTCACACTGCGGCACTCTGGGGCTTGTAGTTCCTAATGAGCAACAGGCCGCAACAGCAAAAGACTATTGCACTGTGTTTTTTAACAGGTAATAAAACCCCCCGACCATTATGTTATGCTCTTCTTTGTAGTTTTATAGCTAGTTTTTGCTGTAATTATAGTATGTGTGTGTGTGTGTGCATGTATGTGTGTGTGTGTGTGTGTGGGGGGGGGGCTCTCATTATTGTCTTGTACTATCTGGCTCTCAATGCCTAATTTTCTTTTGCATATTTAGAGTGCAAATGTGTGCATGTGTGTGTATGTGTGTGTGTGTGTGTGTGTGTGTGTGTGTGTGTGTGTGTGTGTTATGATACTGTAAATGACTATATATACATCTACTGTATGTATGTGTGTGTGTTTTGTGTAGGGAAGTATTTATGTATGTGTGTATGATACTGTACACATACTATGGTGTGTGTATGATACTTTACACATACTATGCATCTGTGTGTGTGGTGTGTGTGTGTGTGTGTGTGTGAAGGGGGGGGGGGGGTTATAAATAAGAGCCTAAGCCCAGTGATGGCTGGCTGTGGGCAGCACTGTTATCAGACAAAAACAATGCTCCTGTGCTCCTGGTTAATTATTTCCCATGTTAGTCAATAATTATGGAGCTCGAGAATCAACTGATTTGTCACGAGTAGGCCTACATTTATTATGTTAAACAGTGGGAGCCCCTGACATCAATTTGAAAGCGTCACAAATTAAGGTGCCTGAATGAACAAAATAGCACAATTCACAAAGAGGTTAACAAAAGGACAACACTGAAAATGCCACTCTTGTTAATAGGCTGACAGGGTTAAAAGGCCATCCAGTAAAATGCATCATCTTCAATGGTGGTGGTCTTCTTTTCTCTTTTCAGATTTCTGTGATGAAAGTCTGTTGTTATAACTCAATACATTTATACAGATCTCTCCTGAAGGGCAGTTATGCAGGGCCCACCCAAACTGCTAACTATAAAGACAACATTGACTTTAGAGATGCAACATCAAAGAACATTTTGCTCTCGGTGCACACCCACAGAATGAAAGCGTAATTGACCAAATCTGCAAATTTTAAAAAAGGGCTCTGTGTAAATATTTTGTGCATGCCTCGCACCAGTGGCTTGCAAGCTGTCAAAGCCCAGAAGTACTTAGATACTTGCCGAAAACAAGCAAGCAGTATGATAAGGGTTACATAAAACTGATTCACTGCATAATTTTCTTAATTTGTTTTTATAATTACCTGGTTGAATTTATTAGGCTACAAACAAGACATTATCTCATAAACGTTACACTTTCATGATCATTTTTAGTGGTTTGGTAGACATCCTTTTCAAACACTGCTTGAGATACTACCCTCAACTCATTTCAAAATCACTAACCAAACCCACAAACACAGATATAGAACTCTTGTTGTTTCTAATGGTTTTGATGACCATTCTTTGCAAACACTAACCTCATCTACATAGATGAACACTACCAAGGTACTACAAGGTACTCCAAGGTACCTACTGCTCATCAGCTAGAATGATTTCCTTGACGAACATAAAATAAAGTTTCAGCAACTTTTCATGATTACACATTTATTGTGATGAGTAATAATATTTGCCATGGCTACATGTCAACTGTATTGATAGAATAAATAATATTAGCATGTCAGCAAAGGAAACAGCTTTTGTTTTGCATGACTGCTGATTGAATGAATTAAGTGTTTGGGGTCTTACTGTCACATCTTTGTCTGTCCTTGTTCACAGATTCATTCTACTGATTCATAATGTCCTATGATAGCAAACTAGCCGTCTCCGTCTCTCAAGCCATGGAGAATTCTGAGCGCATGGGGTAGGCTCCTGCTGCATTTACGGTAGCGGCTGGCTGTCTCAGTTAGCAAAGTTCCATAGTGTTGTTTTAGTGATAGAGGGCTGCCATGGGCTTGAAAGAGGTGTTGTTCATCCTATTAAGACTTGATGTGCCAGCAAAACGATTTTGGAAACATTATATTAAGGTATTAAAAAAACTTTGGTTTAATCTACACTGGAAAATGATAAGGAATGGTTCTAGGGGATATTTTATATGTTCATAAATATAAAACAAAGTCAAATGCTCAACAAAATGCCTGTTTATTCAGCTACTTTTCAGTTGTTAGGCCTTCAGGCTAACTAGAATCTAGAAGGTTTGAGTGGACAAATATTTTGTACAGAGTTGAATGTGAAACTTTTTTTTATATATTCCTAAATATGACAGACAAATAAGACATATTCATAAATATGTCCCCTAATTATATTTTGTTTTTCATTATATTTTGACAAATACAAAATGAATCATCATGTTTTTGCTTTAAATGTATGGTATGGGTGCTATTGTTCTTATTAGTGCAACTGAAGCCAGTGTTGTCTCTGTAAAGGACATTGAACATGTTGGTTTATAGGAGATCATCATGTCGGCGTGTGGGACAGCTGATGGTCTGTGACCTCTTAGTTGAGAGCGCTGTTACTGAGGGAGAACTGTGGATGGAAGTGTGAAAAGAGAGTGACAAAAATGGCACCCAAGAAGCATTTAAAAATCTGTTAAGAGGTGAGGTGGTGCTGATCATCCAGGCAGAGCTGTACTGACACTGAGATGTACACAGATCTGAGAGACCCTGAGAGGGAGAGAGAGAGGAAAAGGCAGAAGGAGCTGAGAGAGAACTGAGAGTGGGAGTCGTGGATGAGGAGAGAAAGAAAGAGAAGCCGGCCTTGATTTGAAGTAATTGCTCTCTTCCTCAGCCCTCTTGGCTAATTGCTGCGGCCCGCCGAGGGCATTCAGCGCACATGGGATCCTTAAACGGTTCCGGATTTTTCCGCGGGATGCTTCGTTGGAAGCAAATAAACACAGCACGTGCTACTGCACACTTTCCCACAAACTACCCTCCCCATGGTGTGTGTGGGGGGTATGTTTCTGTGTGTGTGTGTGTGTGTGTGTGTGTGTTTGTGTGTGTGTGTGTGTGTGTGTGTGTATGCGAGAGAGACAGAGAGAGAGAGAGATAGACATGGCATGGTTGATCTGTCAGTGCAACAGAAAACATTGCAACTTCACACATGCAACCAGTACAGCTTCTCTGACTTGCTTGATTGACAATTTCAGAGATTTTAAGTCAATCATTTCATATTCTTTTCATAGTTGTAGGACCAACTGAACAAGAAATAAATTGTGATGTTTAGCTAGGTATATTGTACTGTTCTTCACAACAAGCTAAAGGCCTCTCAGTGCAAACAATTAAACACATATATTTTTAGCCATAACTTTAAGAGAAGAGCCATGTGAACTGAATATGGATTACTGGTGGATGCTAGTGGCAGGATACTTTCTTTAAATGTTAATCTTTCTTTTCATTCTTTTTTTCTACATTCACTCTTTTATCTGTGTATGCATTGGTATATGTGCATGTGTCCATGTGTGTGTGTACATGTGCATGTGTCTGTGTGTGCATGTGTGTATGTGTGTGTGCATGTGTGTGTGTGTGCGTGCATGTGTGTTTGTGTGTGTGTGTGTGTGCATGAGTGTGTGTGTGTGCATGTGTGTGCACGTTTGTGTCGCCATGGACAGATGTCTGCGGTTCCCTAAGCCAGCTGCAGATCTATACCCCCTCCGCTGCATCTCCCCCAATCTTCCCCTCCATTCATTGTGAAACTCTACACCCCTAAACCACCTAATCACTCACCCGAGACCATGCTTCCTGAGGGGAGAGCAGAAAGGGAGATATTGATTTTTCCCCTCTCCTCCTTCAGCTGGTGAGGGGTAGTGTGTGTGTGTGTGTGTGTGTGTGTGTGTGTGTGTATGTGTGTGTGTGTGTGTGTTAGTGAGAGAGGGAGAGAGAGAGAGAGAGAGAGAGAGAGTATGGGGTCTGGGGCTCTCTCTCTTTCTGTGTGTGTGTGTGTGTGTGTCTGTATAAGAGAGAGAGAGAGAGAGAGAAATCTTGTGATTGGAGGCAAGTGTAGACAATAAGACAAACTTGCAGCGGCAGTTCTGTGAAGTCACTTGGTGTGTACAGGCTCATGCGGGAGACTCAAAATGGCCTCCCTTTCTGAGTGCTCTGGAAGTAAGACACAAACACATACACACACATAACACACACACGCACACACACACACACGCACACACACACACACACACACACACACACACACACACACACTCAAGAGAATGAGAGGGGCTAAGTGACACTCACATGCAATTTTGCGCATACTCCTCCTGGAGAGGAAAACAGAGACAGAGCACAAAAGTGACAGACACAAAGAAAGACAAACACACACATACACATACACTCGCACACACCACACACACACACAGACACACGTATACAAACAGATAGAGAACGGCAAAAGGTGTACACTCACTCACACAAACACACACACACACACACACAGAATTTTGAGTCAATATTTACCAGTGTACACTACTTTGTTAGTGATAAGGTGGTAAAATGCAGTTTCATTTTTCATCAAGACTTTTAAGGAAAAAAGAAGCCTGTGATTAAAGTTCACCTGGGACCAATAGTCCTTGCGCATTTGTAATTTCTCAAACCACTGCACTGAAAAGCAACCAAATTATATGCTTTTTTCCCCTCTCGTCCCAAAATACTAATTTTCCAGCACCCTGTCATTCCTCAGGAGGTCTGGACCTAATTTCCTAATTTTCATTACAAAAATCATTTGATTTTTCTCTCAGACAAAATTGTAGTGAATGCTACCAGCCACTGGTAAACCACCTCTCATTCATTATCCTTTTTGCATCAAATTACAGAAACCAAAGATGACTGAGAGGATTGGGGAGAAGTGTGTGTGAGAGAGTGTGTGTGAGATAGTGTGTGTGAGAGAGTGAAATGTCTTGGTGGGATTTCTGCATGGATACAACATACAAGAGTCAAGATTCAAGATAGTCTTTATTACATCTCATTATACTAGTATAAGAGAGTAAAGTTGTATGTTTTTGCTCCTCAAAAATAAATAATAAACAAATGATATGTCGAGAGAGAGAGAGAGAGAGAGAGAGAGAGTATGTGTGTGTGGGTAAAAAATGGAAAGTGTTGTAGACTGACAGGCACAGGCTCACACTGTCATTGTTTCAGTGTTCACAAGCCTTGTTGCTTGGTGAAAAAACTGTTCTGGAGTCTGGTGGTGCGAGCCTGACGACTATGATATCGCTTGCCAGATGGTAGCAGCTGAAACAGTCCATGACATGGCTGGGGTCCTTACTGATTCTTTTGGCCTTCCTGATGCACGGCCTCTTATACAAGTCCTGGATGGAGGGCAGATCCCATCCACAGATGCTTTGTGCCATGCACACGACTCTTTGCAGCCTTCCATTTGGTTGCAGAGCAACTTCAAAACCATGTGGTGTTGCTTCCGGTCAGCATGCTCTCTGTGGTGCCTCTATAAAAGGCCTTAAGGATCTTTGTTCACATACCAAACTTTCTTAGTCGTCTGAGGTGGAAGAGATGTTGCTGAGCTTTTTTAACAATCAAGTGTGTGTGTGTGTGTGTGTGTGTGTAAGAAATAAAAATGCTGGATAGACAGATAAACAGTGTTATCTTCGTACACCTAATTTCTTGTAATTAATGGATTAGCACCTTTTTCTTCCCCTACTATGTGCGTGTGTGTGTGTGTGTGTGTCCGTGTGAGTGTGTGTCTGTATGTGTGTGTCTGTGTTTGTGTGCGTGTCCGTGTCCATGTGTGTGTGTCCGTCTGTGTCCGAGTGTCCGTGTATTTGTGTGTGTGTGTGATGGGGAGGGATTAGCCCTTCCCAGTAATTATGTTTCCAAATGATTTGAAAGTGGAGGTTCTCCGATAAAGAGTGAAAAGTAATAGCAGTAGGTTGATGAAGAACTTAACCTCCACAGCATCTGCTATTAGGCAGTCTTGCCTTTGTCCGCTCCTAACGTCGCATATATAGAGGGAAGCAGAGACTCTTAATCGTACAAGGAATTGCAATTAGTGCTTGTATCACGTCTCCAATAATTATTAACAGACCAACAGTACAGTGTGT
>JAIFZK010000004.1:10975000-10980000 GCA_027481765.1 Tenualosa thibaudeaui | reverse complement strand
GTGTGTGTGTGTGGGGGGGGGGGGTATGTATGTTTGTGTGTGTGCTGGTGGGTGTTTTGATGTTTATGGATGTGTCATATGAGCAAGTGATTTTTTTATTTTTTATTAAAATATATGTGATTGTGTATGTTGGTATGGTGTGGTGTGTGTGTGTGTGCGTGCGTGTGTGTGTGATGTGGTGTGGTGTGTGTGTGATGTGGTGTGGTGTGTGTGTATGCGTGTGCATGTATGCTTGTGTATTTATGTGTATGCACATGCGTATTTGGAGTGATGTAAGCAATGTGAAATGTGTGAGGACAGTGTGTACTGGTCTGTAATGGCCTGGGATGAGGGAGTTATGCTCTTGATTGGACAACATTGATTGATCTGACTGACAGAGAGAAAGGGAGAAGAGGAACATTTGGAACAGATAACTGGGAATGGAAAGAAAGGCAAGTGAGCATGAGTTGGAAAACAGAGAAGGAGAAGAATTGAATTTTCAAAAACGCTTTATTACAAAACTTAGAAATACAACCATGTTAACTTGTCACATTAAAAAAAGGTAAAAGAAAACAGAAAAAACATTAAGAAAAAAAATGTGCAAATAGCAGCTTGTTGTTTTCAACAGAACACAACACGTTGTTGTAGCACCATCTATCCACAAAAACATCAAGCGTCTTCAAAGATTTGTAAAAATGAAATGAAGAGAAGGAGAAGAGAAAGGGAAAGAAAGACAGACAGAGAGAGAGAGAGAAAGAGAGAGAAAGGGAGAGAGAAAACCTGCATGACAGAGGACCACAGTGATAGAGAATGTTTTGTGACACTTAGTCTGTGTCTATAAAGCACTACAAACACACTCATCAAAGGTTATGAAGCATTTATGATGCCATAACATGAGGGGCTATAACCATTTAAATATAGTTATGATGACACTGTGACACAAGTGTTATAATGCATTGTGTGCATATTATTTATTCTTGTTACAATAGCATATATACCACTTTATAACTGAAGTAATAACTAATTTTGAATGGTTATATTATCTCATGTCAGTTATTACAAGACATTATGAATACTTGATGGCCCACGTTTAATAGGTACATTTTGAATAAAGTTACTTAATGTTTATACATTTTCTGTGCATCTATGTGTGTGTGAAAGGGCGAGAGAGTGGGAGACAGGCACACAGAGAGAGAGAGGAAGAGAGAGAGAGAGAGAGAGAGAGAGAGAGAGAGAGAGAGAAAGTGGTGGTAGAGGGACTGACATATTCGGTAAGAAAAGACAACTTACTCAGTGTCTACCAGACTGAGTGCCTTGTCTCTTATGTGAAGTGATGGCCACTCTGATGCAGAGCTGCACAATTGCACATTACTCCACAGAGAGAGAGAGAGGGGGGGGGGGGGGGAAGAGGGAGAAAAAGCAGTCACTGCAACCCCTCATGGGCGTCATGGCAGCAACAGCCGTGCATTTACCAGAGGTGATAAATGCAACCACACCCAGAAGGCAGCTGAAAATGGAGCTTAGACAGGACATGGGCAGACTGTATCTGGAAGCCTATATAATGGCAGCCTACACCTCTGAAAGTAGACCATTTCTCAATAAGGAACATCATGTCTAGTGCTGGTGTCACTAATAACTGTTGAAATGACGTATCATGCATGTATTACAACGTGTTATTGGATTATGTGTTATTGATGAAATTATTGGGTGTAGCCACGCATTTCATAGGATAACAACAATGATAATAAGGAGAATATAAAAACACTAAGCAAAAAATAACAACAAAAGAGGGAAATACTCATACACAGACAGACTCGTAGCACAAAGTGTTGTCATGAAGGCATGACACTCTCATGCTGTCGATTCCTAAACAGGTGAACTGAGAGTCCTGCAGCAGGAGAAGAGAGGAGTAACTCTGCAGACTTGAGACTTGTTTGTGTGCTTGGGCCTTGAGCATGGCAGTCTCAGGGCAGCAGCTTCCAGCCTCACTGTTCTCAACATCATGTAACACAGCACACTCATTTCCTGTTTCCTTCTTTCTAACTGGAAGGTGATGTTTACTGCAGATCCATTCATTACTATAGTGTATTACAATATTACTCTTCTTTCATTCTTTCTTTCTTTCCCCTTTTCCCTCTCTCCCAAACTCTGCAGCAGTGGTGTGGTGGTGTGAGATCATTTCATTGGAGATGCTCAATTAATCCCCAGCCTCCTCTCTGCAGCGAGAGCAGATGCTGCCGTCTAATTAAAAACAGGAGCCTCACGAGTGCTAGCCGACTCTAACTACCACACGAGTGCACATGAAACAGGGAGACAGAGAGATGGACAGAGACAGAGAGAGAGAGAGGAGAGGCTGTAAAAAAGATATGTTTTGGGTGTCTTGTGGTGGATGGAAGCCAACCCCGGGTGGTGGGCATGAAATATTCATCTCGCCTGAGCCTTTCAAGATCCTCTGAGTTAAGTATCAATTTAAGGGCCTTCAGATCTGCTTTTCCGCACTTTTCAAAGGAGCGCCTGCCGTGAGAGACGCAAGAGGGAGAGGAAGGGGAAGGGAGAGGAAGCACAGTCAAATAAATGCATGGATGGATAGATTGATAGATGGATAATTAGATCAATTGACCAAAAGACAAGCACACAGATCACTACAAAGAGGACAGACAAGCAGACAGGCACGCAGGCAGACAGACAGACAGACAGACAGACAGACAGATAGATAGATAGATAGATAGATAGATAGATAGATAGATAGATAGATAGATAGATAGATAGATAGATAGATAGATAGATAGATAGATAGATAGATAGATAGATAGATAGATAGATAGATAGATAGATAGATAGATAGATAGATAGATAGATAGATAGATAGATAGATAGATAGATAGATAGATTAAAATAAAGACAGACCCAGAAGAAATAGACATCTATCTTTCTGACATATGAGAGAGATGAACCCATGAAGGAATGGAGAACAGATGATGCCTGTCACCACTGGAAGATATTAAGAGAGGACTGCATGAGAGAGAATGACTGAGAGAGAGAGAGAGAGTTGGAAAGGAGGGAGGGTGAAAGAGATAGATAGATGAGTGATGGCTATGCTTCAGAGTCATGTCACTTGTGTAGGGACATGTGTCAGAACATGAGAGTGTATGTTTGTGTGTGTGCGTGTGTGTGCCCTGATTTCACATGGCCCGTCCTGTTGCACATTCTCCTGAGGAGCAGTTAGACTGAGGCAGTGGTAGGGCCCCACAATCTGTTTCCCATAAGCACTCAAAAACACAGAGAAAATGGATGAACTTGATGAAAATGATGAATTTGCAGAGAATGGGAGTACAATTGTTTCAGTCTGTTCAGAATGAGAGATTTCAAACAGAGGAATGAGCAGAATTTGGGGATGTTTGTCGGTGCTGAGAACAGTGACTCTCAGTCCAGGGTTGGACCTGCGACAAGTCGAACTCAACCGCAAACCCGACAGATATGCATCCTTGCTGTGTCTTTGTGGTGTTGTTTGGAGCGAGGAAGGGTTGCAAGAACTCAAAACAGCCCGTGACACACACACACACACACACACACACACACACACACACAAACATCCAATCAGTTCGACCCTAGAGAAAACAGCATCAGGAGAATTTTATTTTCTGCAAGAAGAATCTTCTGTGGAACAAGGCACTCACATCCATCATCACCCCCCCCACACCCCTTCAACACATACACACACACACACACACACTCACTCTCTCCTTGAAGACTTCCCCCACCTCTTTTTCTCTCTCTCTCTCTCTCTCTCTCTGTGTCTGTCTGTCTCTCTCTCTCTCTGTCCCTCTATGAGCTTCTCTTTCGTCTCTTTCCCCTCAGAGTTGGGGAACTCATCAGAGAGGGGAAAAGCACATCAAAAGCTTTGTTTATGCCAAACAGCCAGGATCTCTCAGAAGTGCAAAGCAGTGTTGTGTCAGACCGAGTGACAGCAAGTGTGAGAAGACCGGATGGCTTACGTGACTCTCTCGCTCCCTCCTTCCCTCTCTCTCTCTCCCAAACGCACACACACACACAAACACACTCTATCATGCATGCTAACTCTTTCATGCTAACATCCTTCTCATTCTTAGATGTATGTGTGTGTGTGTGTGTGTGTGCGCTTGGTGGTAGTCTTGGACATGCATGCAGACTGAATTCGATTTTACATGAAATGAGAACTAAAGAAATGTCAGAAGACTACTCTGTTTCAGTCAGCTTTAAATCATCTCTAATCTTGCCTTCGTTTGGATACTGGCAGTGCAGCGTGTTCATTTGCATCCATATATTTGTGCTAACTGCAAGCACGTGTGTGTGTGTGTGTGTGTGTGTGTGTGTGTGTGTGTGTGTGTGTGTGCGTGTGTCTTCAGCAGCTGTTACTTCCAGGACAGACAAAAAGGGACAGCCGAGCATGTTTAAGCTGGAGAGGGTGGTGAACGGGGGTCATTTAAAGACCCTGAGGAAGAAGGATACTCCATCTTGGCCACATCTGCAACATAACATTGCATTCTTTATTCAATACTAGTACCCTATAATTTCTGTAGGAACAATGTGAAAGAAGATATTACCCAGAGGCAATGTGTCATGCTCCGCCTCTCTCTTCATATCTCTCTCTCTCTCTCCACCTCTCTGTCTGTCTCTCTCCACCTCTCTCTCTGTCTCTCTCTCCGTCTCTCTCACACTAATCAGAAGCTCAAACTGTGTTAACAGTAAAATCTCTTGGCATGAAACTCCAGCTAATATCCTGTTTACTGTGCAGGAACCAAAAAAGTACATGTGTGGGTGTGTGTTGTTGCATATTTATAAGTGTGTGTGTGTGTGTGTGTGTGCGCGTGTGTGTGTCTGTGTGTGTCTGTGTGTGTGATATGAATATGCACACTATGCAGATGAGCATGTGTGAGTTAGAGCAAGTTTTTGTGCTTATGAGTGTCTTGGGAATGATATAAATGTGCTGTGAGAGTGTGTGTGTGTGTATGTGTGTGCACGTGAGCTTGTGAGTGTGTGTA